>VZRF01008486.1:1693951-1763420 GCA_013396875.1 Vireo altiloquus
GTCCTAATTTACCTCTGTGTGGGCAGGTTTCTAAATAAAACATGTTAAATATAAACCCATTTGTGTTTGACCAAAGTCTTTCATATTATTTATGGAGAGTCCTCTTTTGCAGGAATATTGAACAAAGTCTGTTGATTGCAGAAATCTTTTTATTTTCCTGAATGGTCCAATCATGCTCTTGGCACATGAAGAGACAAGTAGCAGATGTTAAACAAAACTCTGAGGGATTGATACATTTCTCCTAAAAGTTATAGGAATGCTTTCATTTCTACTGGGTTTGGGGCTTTTTTTACTATCCTTCTATCTTTTTTCATTCTGCTTCTCCCAAAGTAGAAAGACCAAAGTCTTTTGACTCCTATTCCATCTGGCATTAAACCAGATGGAATAGGAGCCAAAAGATTCAAGATTGGCTTCACTAAATCTCAGTCTTGACAACTAAATTTTGATAGAACAAGATCAACAAGACAAAAAGTACCCTAAAAATTTGATAACAACTACAAAAATCAAAGTCTCTGGCTCTTAAAGTTCCTTATGGTTCTTTCTGAAGGGAAAGTAAAAAGCTTTTTAATAGAGTTTAAAAAAATGGAATGCCATTAATATGCATTGAGGAGTGGGAATTCAAGCTTCAGATTTAACAATACATCTCTACTCATAACTAGGTCAATCTGTAGGTACTAATACAGACCTTGGGAAATAAAAGTGGATTTTGACCAAGGAAGGATTTCACAAAGCTATTTATAAGAAGTGATACTCAGCTCTTCCTCCTGTTGCCTGCTAGGATTGTAGGACTCAAATTGTCTTTAACTGAATGCAGATAATTTTCACAGGAAGGAAACAATAATTTGAGATAATCCCAGATTTCAAATGATTCTAGGGGAAAATAATGTTCTAGAAAACTTTTCTAGAAAAAACCCGTGACAAAGAAACTAAGAACCTTCTCGATAAACATTCCATGTATTTATGTCTGGCCTATATAACATAGGTTTTCTATATATTCTTATGCCTGTCTGTTCCCAACTCCCTCAAACCTCATTGCTGCAGTCAGGTTGCTTTTTATCCTATTTTTGGACAGGGCATATCAGAATTTTTATACATCTCTACTTGTACAAACCCACTAAAAAGAACCATTCTCTGGTGCTCACTGGAGTCCTGGTCCAATCAATCATAATTTGCTCTTAATTCCAAGAAATCAGACTCTAAAAACTGCATCTGCCTGTGTTTTTTCAGGCCACTTTTCCCACTGGAATGACCATAGCCCATTTGGAAGATGGAGGAAAAAGCTTCTTATTACTTATTTTTACCCAATCTTGGACAACACCAAGAAGAATACTGACCCCACAAACTGCCAGTCTGTGATTTACAATTCACATCATTGTAATTAGACACAATTTGTAAATGCAAAATTTAATGATAATAAAGCAATTAGGTGGATAGGAGAAAAGGCTATTTGCAGACCAAAGACGGATTATTTCTGATCTTATTATAACTTTTATAAAAAAGAACAAAGACCTTCAGATTCAGAAAATGCCTTTTTAAGAGGAGTTACACAGAAATCACTTTAACAAATTATACTGCTTCTATTAAGTTTAGATTTGAGACTTTTTAATAAACTCTTTTTAATTAATGTCCCTGAAGTTAATAATTTGCTACTATTCTACCAGTCCTTCAGTGCCAATAGGGTCTAACCTAAATAACTATAATAATCAGCTTTCAAAAAACTCCAAGTTTGGGGTTTTTTCTTTTTCTCTTTTTCTTTTTTCCTTTTCTTAAAAAAGAAAGAAAAGTAGCCAAAGCTATGCAGACACTTCTTAAAACTATTTTTGTAGAGGCTTTTATCTCCTTTCTGGTCTGTTCTCTGCTGGTCTGATGCTCCTGTTGCCATAGAAACAGACCTGAAGGTGCTTTGTTATAGATTACAATGGTTTTCCCAACTCTGAGACAATCCTTTCATGCCTCAGTTCGGCAGGTACCCTTCTCATGGGGACAGAAAGGAAAAGGAATGAAATAAATCAATCTCTGACTCTTCTGTCTATTAAGTTCTCATTACCAGAATTTATTATATGCTTCTACCTTTAGTTTATGAGCTCAGCCAATGATCACTGGTACTTTAAGGACTGAGGTTCATTAATTACACAGGTCGTGCTACAGTTAATTTATTTGAAAGGGAACAGCAAAAATCAAATTATGAAGAGAATCATGACTGGCATCATGTTAACTTCAACAGAAGCATCAGGATTTGGTTTTTCAGCACAGGCAATTCACCATTGCTTTAAAATCTGTTTGCATCAAGTTTCATTGGGCTGCTAGAAAGTTCAATTAATTAATTTATTGAAAGAATATTAAGGTAACACTTAACACATGTTCCCTGAGATCACTGATGACTTCAAGACAAATCCTGTCCTTTCCAAAGGCTGAAGAAAAATCTGTGAGCTATTTGGATCTCTTTGGAATATGACCCCAATAACGGGTAGTGAAAATTAGAAAACACAAGAGCATGCTCAAGAATGAAACCAAACGGTTCCTGTTCATGCAGAGCTCCCCAGATGCTTTCCCAGCAGCAGTTGGATAAATGGAGTTCCAGTGGAAGAGGATGGAGCTGCTCCCTTCCCAGCCAGGATGTCCCCACCTCCCCTCCCTGCTTTTCCTCTCTCTTTCATTGCTCTGTTCCAGGGTCAAAGCACCTCGATGAAAGAGCCTTGCTCCCTCCTACGAGTTGTTCTTTCCTCCCTGCCCTCAGAGGAGCTTCACAGAGCTGTGATTTACACCAAGGAGCTGAGGCCACACCACTTCAGCTCAGCAGAGAGCAGCAAACTTCTCCCAGCATGCCAAGGACAGAGCCCCAGTAATTCCCAGAGATGGGGACACTCTCTGGTGACACATTAAAATCCCTTGTAGCATATGGGATCTACAGTGCTTTTCAAATTTAGCCCACTTGTTTTATTCCAAATTAAGATTTAATCTAATTTTGGTCCAAGAACTGCCACCTCAACAAACAGACAGTGCTAAAAATTACCAGCATTCTGCAAGGCTCTCTCAGTGGTCTGTGTCTCTTCTAGCTACTGAGTTCAGTGTGCCATAATCACTTTTTTTTAATTTCAAAACCCACAGAGTTGTGGAGGTGGAAGCTGATAGAAATGTCTATGGTGCATTTTACACATGATATCTCATGTAAAAAACCAGATTATTAATAATTCTTAGGCATTCTCCCCCTCTAAACCCAAATATCAGCACATTTACACAGAGTTTAAAGATTGACACAACAGACTTTTGCCAAGGGGAAGCACAAGCTGACTAGGAAATAATGAAACTCAACCCAAATTGCACAAAACTCAATATACTCTTAACAACTGGAAAATAAGTGCTGTTGGAATTCTACCAACTTCAATTTGGGGAGTTAGAAAGAGTTTCGGTGGTAAAATCAGCACCCAGGAGTTGCTGCAGCTCCTGTAGTTCCTGCCACCAAAACTGCACCTTATCCACAAGATTTCTTTTTACTACTGGGAATAATTTAGCTGAGTGTTCTCCTTTTATAGTAGCACTGCCTAATTGTTCTGCAGTGCTAACTTGTGAAAATCAGGAATATTTTTAGGTTCATCATTTATATACATTTCCTAACTGTCTCAGTAGAACTCTGCTCAATGATTAACTCTTACCAGCATCACCTATAGTGTATTATATATTGCACAGGAAATGGCTAGAAAGAAAAATACAAAGTCTAACTTTTATGTTACAGCTATTCAGCATTTGCACTGTCCAGGATTGGGAAAATAAAAAATATATTCTTTATAAATAAAAAGCTATGAACTTTCAAATCTCAGAGGCTGTAACAAAAATCTGAGCTGCACTCCCAGTGTCTCAGGCACAAACTCCATGAACTGAAAGCCTGAAGGGCTGCAGTGGAAGATGTGAGCCAATGCTCCTTTGGAGTCACACGCTGTGCCACCCACCACGGATTTCCTACTCCTGGGGTGTCCAAGGAGAGGATTGACACAGCTCCTTTCAACACTGCAGGGAAAATTTTTCCATGTGGATGGACACAGAGCCAGTTTGGAGATTGCGTTGCAGGGAAAAGGTGGGAATTACCAGCAGTTATAAAAGTTCATGAACCTGTTCCTTTGTAATTCAGTCCTGGTTTTGCTGAGGATCATTCACTGTAGCTAAAAGCCATTTCAGTTCCAATAAAAGGAGCCTGTGCTTTAATTTAGGAGTAGAAGGTACAAATGTTTTCTCGGGGGATGATTAATTCAAACACATTCCAGCACAAGAACTGCTTTCAAGTAACCTGGGAAGCTCCTTGCAGCTACTTAAAAGAAGACATTTAGAAGAGCAGTGCCCAAACTTCTCCATACAGGCGGGGATGGGCAATTCCATGAACCCCGTGACCATGAACCTCCTCCCAGTGCTGGAAGAAAATGAGTTCAATGTACACTCAGTGTGCACAGAGCCCTTTTGGGAAGGCTTCCTTCTTTAATTTCTCTGCCTTCCATTAAAAGGAATCTTACCTCAGGACTATGGTGTTCAAATGGAAATTCAATTGTCGATATAACCCCCTACGTAATGAGCCACTGTCACATAGCACATTGAAAACACAATTAAAATGTTAGAAAAACAAGCAGCTTTCCCCTACAATTAAATTTTAGGGCTTTGAGGTCAAAACCATAAGCACAGAACCTTTATATCTCCACAAAATCCTTTGGATACTCTGCAGAGATTCAAAATTCAGGGTAACCACAAGAAATAAAATGTTTATACTTGTAAGAAAAATTATCTTGCTGTTCTATAATTTTTTTAAAGTACCTATGATAAATAACATAAAGAATAAAAACGTTCAGCTCCTTCAGTATCACTTACTGCATCAACTGTAGTGTGTTTATTTTGTTATCTAGGACATGCTTTTGGGGAAAAGGGAGGGATAATACAGCAAGGAATACTATATTTTGACAAAAGTATGTTTGTACTGTAATTGTTTTATTTTAGGAATATTACCTACTGCCTCCATCTAATAACATCTATTGCAAACAAAGTCCACGTGATTAATAATTATCATAATTAGAAACCACAGACATACAAACACATTGAGTTGTTTCCTCAATCGTAAATAGAGGGGGCTTTATAATTTTCTCTTTAGGATATGCAATGAAAAATTGCATCAGAGCTTAAGAATCACTTCCAAAAATTCCTACAGGCTTCTTTTTAAGAGAACATTTTTGTTAATCTGGCAAGCACTGAACTGCATCTTGCCAGTTCTCCCTGCATTTGTGTATCTTTTGTGATGAAGCAAGAAGGTTTTCATCTTAATTAAAAAGAAAATATTTCTGGGACAAGACTGCCTATTATTCAAAATTCAGATTACCAATACCCCCCCCNCCCCCCCCCCCCCCCCCCCCCCCCCCCCCCCCCAAATCTTAGTGGCATATGGTTGGACTTGATGATCTTAAAGATCCTTTCCAATCTAAGTGATTTTATAATATTTTATCAAATTATGTTTGTTGTTGCTTCAGTCTCAAGATTTTCAGTCCAACATTTTTAACAGTCGTTTTTCATTGAAAAAACAACTAAAGAGTTAAAAGCAAATCAGACAAGCCCTGCTGCTGCATTTCATTATCCTTGGAAAAAGACTGCAAAGCTTTCTGATTAAAATCCCTTTCTAACTAGTTCTACAGTAAATCTTAATACTGTGCTTCCAGTTACTGCCTTTTCTTCTCATGAGTTTGGTTTGGTTTCTTTAATTCCCTAGGCCAGTCAAGCAAATATCTTCTTCCACTCTGAAACCAGCCTCCTACATGTAAATATGATCTAGAAACAAGATTAAATGCCAGTGGGAGAAATAAAATGGAAAAAAGAAAAAAAGAAAAAAAAAGAAAAATATTTCAGCATTTCCTGGAACTGAACAGAAAAAGAAACCTGGTCAAGACACCTAAACCCTCCGGGCAGACCAGTTATATTAATTTATTCTGTCTTAGTACAGAGGTGATTCTTCAAATCATCCCTCTCAGAGCCCCAGCCATCAAATGAGCAGTGTAATAGTGCAGTAAATGTGGACATCAGCACTGCTCCAAGCCTCAGGGCAAACCCAAGCCACTGCTGCCACTCTGTACACCAGCATTTATGAGTTAGAGTTTCCCACTGGTCCCCAGCACATGAATTTTTAAGGATCAATCTTTCTCCTCCCAGCTCTAGAATCAGAGAAACCATAAAATGAAAATCACGGTGGAGCCTCACAGGGCTCCTGGCCCATCTCCCCACAGAGGACTCAGGGAATACCTACAGCACTGTGGGGAGAAGGAAACCCCCCAAAAAAAAGTCTTAATTTCCTCTATTGGTAGCCCCTTGCAGCAGTTACCCCTCATGCACCCAAAAACCAGCACTGTTAAGGAGTTATTTCTCCCTTGCCACAAGCTGCCCTTAAGAGACCTGGGCACAGCTTAAGAGACAAAAAAAATATTCCAAGATTGTGCTTTAAAGCCCTTTAACTCTTCAGCTCTTTTCCACATTCCAAATGAAGAGCTGCAGAATTCAACACAAAACATCTCCCTGAAAAACAGACTAATAATTGCTAACATATCTTTGCCTTTGTCTCAGGGTGCATGGCTGGTCAGCAGTGAGTGTATGATCCACTAAAAAAGTTGCTTCAGTTTCTTCTGCACCACTGTCTTCATGATCCATTCACATGGATTTTTTTATTTTTTTATTACTTTTTCTTCCTCTCACGAGTGATTTTTTTTGTTGTTTGTTTCAATAAATTGTATCTTAATGCAGGGAAAAAAGATCTGAGATACTGTACTCTAGAGCTGCATGATCCCAATATCCAACCCACTGGTGAAAATACCCAACTCCTGCAGCATCTCACAGAACCTCAGCTTTCAAATGGCCTTAAGATAACAAAGCTCTCAAATAATTTCAGTATCAAGAGGATAATTGACTTGAAAATTGAAATATGTCACCTCTGACATCCCTGGGTTCAGTTACCCTGCAATGATGGCTTTGCTGTTCCATTTTACTTAAGCACACATCTGGATCTTCCAATCCATCCTTTCTTAAGTGCTTAAAGGCTAAAAGCTGGCTAAGTACAGTCAGATTTCACTTCTTTTCACTGTTGTCACTCACTCTCATTTAAATTATTTTCAGTTTTTAATTTATATTTATTTTACTCATAATCCACCTTTGGATTCTGTACTATTACTGTCTGAAAGGGAAATAGTGCTCATCCAGAGGCCATGATCTCTGAGTTCTTGTGCACTCTGAGTCGTATAAAATCATACTGAAAAACATAATATGACCAAACACTATTTTAAAATAATGCTTGGGGTTTTTTTAATTATATCTTGCATGTAATTAGGAACATTTTAATATGTAACTAAGACACCCTCTGGTCACTGAATTCCATTAACAAAGAAAACAAATATTTAACTAATTTGCCAAGAAACTTAACCAATTATCCCTTAATACTGAACACATCTTAATACAGCTCATTACAGCAGCACTCAATTTTTGAAGCTGCTCTTACCTTTTTACACCACTTTACCCAAGTTTTAAGTATTTCATCAATGACCTAAAATGGTTTTCAGAACATCAAGCATCTTCCAAAACTTGAAGCACCAAGCACCTGAACTGGAGATGATGCTTCCTGTGACTCTGGAGGGCACCAGCAGCAGGAGCTGTTAATTTCTACCCAGCAGCATCACATAAAGAGCTGGCTGTGAAAGGAGGATGAATAATTTCTGTTCAAACTCCAGAGAGCCATTAGACAGCAGGAAAACAACTTCCTGAGCTGCTTTTTGCTACGACACCAGAGCTCACACCCTGCCAAGTAATAAGGAAACGTAAAGTTTTCTGATTGTGTGACTTCTTATTTCACTGAAACAGGATATTGCTCCCCAGGCACCATCACTTCAACGCCACTCAAGGATGACCACTTTGTTCTCCAGTATTATTTTCCTTTTGGCACAAACACAGACCTTTCAACCTCACATTTCAGCTACTCTGAGTAAAACAAGAAGGGGCTCATTTTAAGCTTTCCTCTTTTATACTCACCTTTATTAAGGCATTATTTTGCAAGGACTGCCTCATTAATATTAAAAGTACAAGGCACCATAATTTAACATTATTCTGATACACAATAATTACTATTATGGAATTATTATAATTATTGCTCTGGAAAATTAATTTTATTAATGACAGTATTACTCTTACAATTAATGGAAAGGCTACACTGGAGCATTTGAGTACACAAATTAATTGTGCACCTGCACAAAGTAATTTAGAAAAGGATGTTTTAATATTTTAAAATCTGCTAAATGTTATGATAAGCTTTATAGCACACTACATTTCAGAACAAAGCTTGTAGCAATTTGGGTAGGAATAAGTTGCTGAATTGTAAAAGGGTTGAAATTATAGTCCAACATTTCAGTAAATTAAAGTATAATATTCTACAATCCTCTTTGTGTAACAGTACCCACTAACGTAGCACAATTTTAATAAAACATATTTATTTCCTGATTGCTTTTAATCTTCAAAGTGTTTTTGAGCTATGGCTGCTGTGCACATATTGAAAATGATCATTTGGTAACCCAAATACAGAAATGAGGCATTAGGCTGATTTATTTAATCACCAAGGCCAAAAACCCAAATCATGACATGCAGTTAGCAATATTAAAGACCATTAACAACCTGTCACAGATCCTGTCACCATGAAAAATTCTCAATAAAGTTAAATGGCCTCACACAGGAATGCACATTCCTATTTCTGAACTTCAGGCGAGCAACCCCAAAGAATCATCTTATTAACAAAATTAATAATCAAAGCCACTTTTAACGCCAAACCATTCAGTATAGACACAGCAGAGCTACTCATGAGTGTCACCACTAAAACTGTCAATCAAGAATATCTCCCATTAATATCCCACATCACAACTGAGCACTAAACTCAGCTAAAACTCGATTTGGGTTGTTCTCCTTGTGGTTTTAGCACTGACCAAAGCAAAGCAGTAAGGTATTGCTGGTAGGTATGAACTATATTTAGAGAATGAGGAATTAAGCAGACATTCTTTAATTGTTCAGACTTTTGCTTGAATTGTGGTCCTTTTGGGCTCAGTGGGGGTTTTGCCATCAACAACCTCCAGACAGAGCAGGGATGAGAACATCACTCAGACAGGGCTGTCCTGGTTTTCAGCCTCTCTGTAGCTCAAGGCACTTCAAATACACAACTCCTGAATTCCAAAAGCCTGCTTTAACTGTTAAACTACGTGTACAGAGCCAGCTGCCTCACTGCAAGGGTTAAAGAAATCAGGAACTTTCAGAAAAGCAAAGGTATGAAGAATAATTTTGGTTTCTTACTCTTATCTAATGATTATTTTAATAGTAAAGTCTGTATCAGCTAAACAAGAGACATTGAACAGGGTAATTACACTCCTAACTTTAGCATTTTTCTTCTGCACCTAAATATAGATTGCGTGAAATGTTTAAAAATTAAAGTTTTCAAAAATTCTTCTCAGTTCTTCAACATTTCCCCATATTTAAATTTAAAAATGAGAGAACTTTTTAATATCCAAAATTTTCCAAGACCCCTTGTAGCTTCTGCTCATATATTGTTCGCTGACCTCCTGGTTGGCATATTGCAACAATTCACAAGAAGCTCATTAAAAACTAGCAAGAAAATTCTTCTGGTGCATTTTATCAGAAGAGATAATAGCCTACAATCTAGAGCATGAATATGTTATAAGAAACAAAACAGAGCCATTCACACAAAGAACACTTGGAATGTATTGTTCCCATAAGCAGATGTTCAATTACTTCACTGTAAAGTGGGACTTATAAAACCCAAAGAAATGTTATTTTTATGTGAACAAATGAGATCAGTCTATTATTTCAGCAGGGTGACACAAAGATCCTGCACATGTGTCTCACCACGCAGGCAGATGTGTTGAGAGGAAAAACTGGTTGTTGACCAAAAATGCTACGTGTCCACAGAAGTACTGACAGAGTAGGATGGAATGGGAGTATCCAGACTGCTAGACTAGCTCAAACATGAAAATAAAATAAAAACCCAATAAGCCAGCTGGCTCAAGATTAAACTGTCTTTTAACTGGAGCTACAGATCCTCGTGTGCCATGAGACAAGGACCACAGACAGCTCAAAAGATACACTTTGAGATAAGACAGATACAAAGAAAGCTCAGAAAAAGCTTCAGCCTTTCTGGGAATTGTTAACATCAAATACATCCAACAGAAAGCAAAGAAAATAAAATGCTGATTCATGGTTGGGTAAACACCTCAGGGTTGTCGTGTTCCGAGGATATTATTCTTGGACACACGCTCAATCTTACTTTTCTTACCAAAAGTAGATCTCTCAATCCATAAATATTCGCTTCACAACTGTTAAAACCCACTTGGACTCAATTATCTGTCATGAAGAACCCTCCTGTTTGGCCCTGTTTGTAATCCATTCTCATGGTGCAACAACTTAAGACTGTGTAAAGCAGTGTCGTCAATGTACTCACATCGGTGTCAGGTCCCTTGTCAGCCCCAGGACAAGAGAAGGTAACGAATTCATGGCACCTCTTATGAACCACAAAACAGCAAACTGGCAAAAAAAGGGGAAACAACAGTTAGAATGGTTGTTGGTGGTGTTTGGTTGGTTTTTTATTTTGTAACAAATATAAAATGAAACTTAAATTTTTCACCTGTAAGTCAATGAAAGAAAGCCTCACGTTAAATAAAGACACAAGACATCAAGCAAACACTGAGGATTCAAGAGGAGATAAGTATTCACATTTAAAAACCAAGAGACTCTACACAATGATAAATCTTTAATGCTGAAGACATCCCACAGTGTTCAAATACAGGGTTGGATGAGCAGTTCTATGAAGCCACATTTCCTGAATCTGAATCTTCTGTCACAGGAACTGTCAATGGGCATCCAGCAAGAGCAGGAGGCAGGAGTGAGGAATGTTAAACTGGAATGAAATCCATCCTTGGGTGTGGGATTTGTTCCCCTGCACGCCTTGGGGAAGGTCTCTATGAAGATCCAAAGCCTTGCCCAGTTAATTACTTCTGTGAGGGACCAGAGCTCTGTCTGAGCGAAGCCTGCTACAGAGAACAAAGTGTTCTCATAGCACAGAACGGCAGGAGATAATGGGAAAAGAAAATTAGCTCCTGATTGCAATATGAATCCCATTTAAAATTTATGAATGATCTGAAAGAACTTTTTCTTTCTGAGATAAAAAAGCTTCTGCCATGGGATCGAGGCCATAGGTTGCCACACAGCAAAGGACACACAGGTCCCTCCAAACCACATAAAGAGAACAATTTGCTTGAGGGTGCTTATTTTAGGAGTCAGTGTTTCAGCTTTTCACCCCCACTACGGGTTCTTTCCTAATATTAAACTTAGTTCAGATATTTTGAAATCGGTCCGCATTTCAATGAAAGACAGTCAAGATGTGAGATTGAAAAAAACTTGTAATAAACACCATGCCATCAAGTAGTGAGTTGGGAGACTATAATGATATGATTCAAAAGCAATTCACGGTTTGTTTATAGGTAATGCATTCTCTGTATACTTGAAATTTTGCATTTCCAACACATAAAAATGCACTGTTTCCCAAATCTAAAGAATAAAATAGATTTGAATTGCTTAACAAGTGCGAACATTAAATTTCCTTAACTTCAGGGGAAACCCTATTAAATTCTCTAAATTGTTCTAAAGATCTCATTGCATGAGGCAACTTTAACTCTTTTTTCCCATTTAAAACACATATGAATTTATTTAATAAATAAATAGTGAAGAAAGCTGTGACCAGGTGCACCTGCAGGTCACTGCAGACACAGCCATGATCCCTCCAATGTCAGGATGGCCTCATTCCCATCCCTAAGTCTGCCTTTAGAGAAGTCTAATCACCCTTCTCTCTCCCAGCTATTTTTTTTTTGTGTCCCATGCAGAAATTGTTTCCAACTGTTCAATTTCCCATGTGGCATATGTTTATTCTTTGGGCGAATGGAATAAAGTGGGTTTTGCTCCACTGAGTCCAGATTAGCTCCGATGACTCCACTTGAGCCAGAGCTCTGGCTCAGTGTCTGCTGCCCACTTGGCTGTCTAGTTTGCTAATCGACCCAAATCCCAGTGAATCCTGCAATTATCATTTTGATGGTTTGTTTTCTACCAACTGAAAGATCACTAAGTGGCAATTACCATTAATATTACTTGCAGCTGAGTCATATTTTACTTTCAGATTATATTTTTGGTTCCAAACCTTCCAGTCTTGAGGACAATAGATTGATTTGTGTTTTCAGGAATAAATCACATGCAAAAAAACTGAAAAAAAAAAAAAAATCTTAGCATAACCTTCAGAAAATAAAGAAGTTAACTAATTACTTCTGTAAAAATCACAAAATATAATGTGATAATCTATGCAAAAGATCTGAGAAATATTATGGGAATATCTGGAAAATTTGTAGAATGGAGCTGCTTCACCAGGGCCTGCCATTCCAATTAGGACCTTGGAGTGGCTGCTCCAGCTCTGCCTTTATTCAGCAATGTGTGTAAGGCAAACTGCATATTCAGGCATCTGTTTTGGGCAGGATTTTTGAAACACCACACTCACATCCTATCTCTGAGTTGACAGCCTCTCACAGCATGTGAAGGAATTCATTCAACTACAGACAATGTCGACCTTGTTTTTAATATGATTTAAGCATCGAGATAAAGACGTGGCAAGAGGACTGCCACTGTTTGCTCCAGCCTGTGAACTTTAGCTGTGAACGTCCCTGGAAACAATGCTCATCACACTGCAGTGGAAACCACAATTCAGCTGCCAGAGTAAGCAAACCAGAGAGGATTTGTCCTTTTGGACTGGGGCTACACCTCAAAACTACATGCTAAGGCTTCAGTTATCAGTGTTGACTACTGAACTCTTAAAACTGAACTTGTGTCCAGCCTAGTAACAGACTGATGTGGGCAACTCAGCATGGGCAGCCTTGATTCTTTTCCCTTTATTTCCCATTTGTAATGGGTGACTTATCTCCAAACAGCCAGGTTCCTCAAGAGGTGATCCAAAAGCACCAGACCTGTCTCACCTTTTGAGAATACTCAAATGAGAACCAAACAGTTCAACACAGAAATAAGCAACACAACAAACAACTCTCATGGAATCACAAATCCAAAGGGAAAAGAACAAGTGTGAACTGAAATCCATCTGACACCCACCATTTCCATACATATAATTTAACATCCATATTTTCATGCTGAAATCCAGACGTTAAGAGTGCATTTTAGCAGTCGTTTTTAGTGTTTTCTTTATTTCACAAAGCAACACAGATCTGGAGAACACATGTAGAAATTTACTTAGTTCAGCTAAGTGCAAACAAAGTGTCATCTGCTTAAAATAACGTCCTTTTTTTTAAGGAATAGAGATGAAAAATAACCTCTCACTTGTTACTTGTTTTGAAAAGATGTTAAGAGCTTCACATCGCTTATTGCAGCTGTTAAGAAGTCACATTATGTTCACCACCTTCATGTAATGAAAGTTGTATTACACTGCTTTGCAGAGGCTGCCAGGAAATTTGTTCCTTTACATTTTACCATGAGCTGAAGTGAGCTGGCACACATTATGCAGAGTAGCTCGAGAGCAAAGTGGCATCTTGAGGCTGACAGCTAAAATTAAAAAGAAAATTATTGAGGTATTTTCATGTTTTGACAGCGTGATTTTGATCTGTGGTGTATGTACAGAATATGGCTGTGAGCTTCCATCCTCTCCAGCTCTGGACTTGCTGCAGCCAAAGGCTCTCTGCAGGCCAGGGAGGGGAACAGGGAGGGATGGAGAGAACAAAACAGGCCTTGTGCTGCAAAACCAGACTAACTGCTCTCTCTCTGCTGGCATGTGGCATTTCCCAGGCTGTTCCCTGCCCTCTGCCCTCCCAGAAAGCAGAAAATGCCAATTGGGCAGCACAAAACCAAGGAAGAACCTGGTAAGGAACACTCAGTGCGTTCTCAGAGCAAACAAGCTGAAGACGCTCGACGCAGTTTGTGGGATTTATGGTACATAATGGAGGGCAATTCATCCCACCCAACACTGTTCTGTCCAGGCACAGCACTGAGAAAAACGTGTTGTTATTAATAATACACACATATATCTATTGTCGTCACTTAAGAGTTACAAGACTCCACTGTAAATTTTCAGCTTTATTCCAAATTACGTGTAGTGAAAAGATTGTCATGATATATATGGTCGAGTGAGAGTTATCTGCTAAAAAATACTGCTACTAATGGCTCTCATGTATGACACAGATGGATGAGACCAAAGTGAAGTGCTGCAATCATAAATAACAGAAATAGAAGCAAGTTTCTCTATCAGATGATGTATAAAGAAGAAAAGCCATTGCTGAGCCCACACATCACTCAGTCTGAAGAGCTCCACAACCACAAGCATTCCAAAGAACAAGGGGTAAAAAATATCAAGACAAAAGTCACATGCTTTACAATTGAGAATTATTCAAAAAGGTCAACAGATTTTTTTATTAAATCGCTTGTAAACTCCCACTTTTGGAAGAAAAAGAACAGAGTAGATGAGCCTTTCCATCAGATATAAATAGCTCTACTACACCAGAGTATTTATTTATTCAGTAAAACAAATTAAGCTGCAAACCTAAAGGGTGGAGAGGATATATTTCCAGAGTCCAACTGAACCGCCAGTTGTCATCTACAGAGAAATCAGTGAGGTTTTTCAAGTCATCTTTGACACATTTTTGTAATCACAGAACCATACAATTATTAAGGTTGGAAAAGAGCACCATCAAGTCCAACCTCTGAACAAATACCACCATGCCCACTGACCAATGGTCAAGACTATTCTCCCAACTCAAATGATGAATGGATAACATTTTAACCAGTGTAAAAATCACGTATATTCCTATCTAAACCAACTCTAAAGCTGTGGCTCCACTGTCATGGCATTATTAGGTGCCCCACAACAACAGGCACATAATTTCCAGGTTTTAAGCACTGATTCTTCCAAAGGAAGCAGCATTGGAGATCTCGTGGGCAGCAACACAGAAATAACTCTGTGCACACTCAATATTTGGTGTTGGGTTCCTGCTTTGGGGTTTTTAAATAAGAATTGATTCCAAACTGGACTAAGGAGTTACCACAGAAGTACAATAAGCACAAAATCCTCTCTGGGTCACTCTCAGAGGGCTCTAGAGAACTTTAGGGTCTCTGCAGGAGTTTGGAGCAGGGAGTCATGGTTCTGTTGCTGTTTCACACGCTTTGCATTCTCACTGAGGCCGCAGGATTTCCCCCAGGGGCCCATATCAGTGGCTGGCCTGTGTCTGCTGCACAGCACCAAGCAATGAATGAATCAATGTGGCACGTGTTGGATCATCCTTGGATTAAACACAGCAATTACAATAAACAGAAATAGGGTAGTACTTCAACACAGACCAATCAATTAAATACCAACTACATTTGTTATTTAAATAAGTACTGTTTAAATAAATTTACTAGGAATAGATCAACAAGAAGAGTAGCAATTAAGATATAGGATGTAGCAATATTTGTCTTCCTCGTCTTCTGAACATATTATAACTTGTGAAAATATAATGAAAATCCCTTTTACATTAAATATAAACAAGGCTGTAGATTATAGAGCAAACACAAGTCACAAGCAGACCTAACTTTGACTGCTACCGACATACTGAATCCACAGAGAATTTTTAAAAATTAAATTACCCTAACTTTTCCAACATATATAATTTATAACACACCAGCTTGCTTTTGTGCCAGTGTTTCACCCCATCTAGAAGGAAGTGCTGTCTCAGGAGAGTAGCCAGGCTAACACTTACAGCTGCTATATGCAATCTTTCCACTTGGCATTTCCCACTCCTTTCTGACTAAACCAGCCTGGAGCCCAGTGAGACACAGTCTGTTCCAGGCTAAGAGAGTTAATAAGAAAAACAACCATCTCTGCCCCTCACCTTCACCTGTTCCTAAGCTTCTTAGAGCTCTTTTATAAGCCCACGAGGTCACACAGGACCCTCACAGGACTAATCTCTGCAGTGCTACTCATTCCCTGGCTCATGGGTTACCTTCATTTTCCTTGTGGTTCCTGCAAAACTCAAGCTACCTTCTCAAAACCTACTTTGGAGCCAAGGTATAGAAACACATGAAATCAATATTGATAAATTAGGGCTGATTCCACCTTCTAAAGCTCTACCAAGTCTACCTGCTAATAATTGTTCTGCCTAATCTCAAGCTCATACCTCTGACCTTGCTGCAGATTTTCTGTTTGGTCAAGCTCAATGAGACTAAAAAACTCAGGTGGAGGACAGAAATAAGACCACTCTAAACTCTACTGTTTAATTTTTTTTTTTTTTTTATTTAAGAGAAAGTAACAGTTAACTGCAACAATATCTCATTTGTGTGAAAGGATTATACAGATCGTCTGGACAGTCTTAACTACCCAGGTCATTAACTTCTTTACACTAAGTAGAAAACAGATGGACGTCTCTGGTAAGCTGGCTTTGCAAGATCTACAACAGTGTGCAAATACAGGCTGTGTGCCTGGCAGGGAATGCATATGCATTTACATTTACCCAAACAACTTTGGCAGACCTGGCAGCACCATGGGATAAAATTATAATTATATACCTGCACATTTGAAATTATAAATTTATACCCAACACATTTTTAAAGCAGTTTGGATTTAGTAAAATACCTCACATAATATATTCAGATCTGTCTGAATACTATATTCAGATACATGTTGTACCAGATTTGTCATTTCTGCCTTCCATTACAGGAAAAAGAAGGTACATGATATAGTTTATTCTAATAAAACTGCAGCACAATATTTGCAAAACTCAGGAAGAGTTTCAAAATATTAAAGGACTTAATGTAAAATGAAATATTCAGCACTGTTTCAATCTACCTGTTAATTATATACTTTTTGAGACAGAGATCACTGTTTCTATGTAAAGCCCTTGCTAAAATTTCACAAAACCATTAATTTCCCCCCTTTGAGGTGTCCCATTTTATAAATTAATAATAACCCAGAAATCATCTATCAAAACCGGTGCTGAAATAGCTATTTTGAGAACTTGTACCAACAGAAAAGGTGACCCACAATCACAGACTTTTTCTATTGCTTCCGCAGTTTGAACTCACTTCAGTTTGAGAACCTGCTGCTGTTAATGTGTTTTCTGCCAGCCACAAAGCCCCTCTGGTTGCTGCTCTCATCTGCTCTCGAGCTGAGCACAGGCCCAGCAGTGAGGAACAGCACAGCCCTTCCAGTTAAAGAGCCAACACAATAGGAGAGCCCAGAACTGCTTCCTGTGAACGCTGAGCAGTAGTTCTTCAGATTTTTCTTGCAGCAGTGACCCCAATTGCAGAAATGGGATGTCTTAAACAGAGCAGCTCCTTCAGTTTGATGCATCACCCTGCACAAAAACCCAAGGGCTGGGTAAGGGAGCAGGAGGAAGCAGCACAGGCTGTACATATTTTAAGGCTGTATAAAATGATGGGATAAGACATGAAACCAAATCTTCACAGTGCAGCTGTTGGGTTGCATTTTGTTTTGTAATCCAGACAGAATTCCAGACACCGACAGAGAACAACAAGCTTTTGGAAAATCGTGGTGACAGCCTCTACTACAAGACACAGTCTCACAAAGTCACATCATGCAACATGAAAAAATGAGGTGCTCAGCGAGTAAATCCTCCCCACAACCAAGTGCAAGTGCAGTGGCTGTGCTCTTACGAGACCAGCCACTATCCCATGGTGCCTTCTCCCTGTCCTGCCGCCACCCCCTGAGCTCGGGACCAGCTCAGCAGCCCAGAGCTGCCGTGGGCACAGCTGCTCCTCTCTGCCAACCGAGCTGAAAACTGCGCTGTTCACTCAGGGGAAGCTGAATGCCCAGAACACAAACATCTGAAAGACTTGTGTGACTTCTTAACCTTTCATCTCACATTACATCACCCGCACGGTCAATTGAACGCAGCCCACGCCATGCTCCCAAGGAACGTCTGAACCCACTTGCAGCTCTGAGCGTGGAAAACTGATGGAATAAGGAAAGCACACTGGCACAGCTGAGAGGTTTTACCATGAGTTCTTTAGCACCAACCTTGTAGCTTGTTTTTCCCAGCATTCTACTTCACAATTTTATGATGCCAAGGTACTGGCAGCTGTAAACCAAAACATTTCCTGCGAGTACAATTTGTAAGGACACCAACACAACAAGCGAAGTGCCACATCTAAATGCCAAGAGCTGAACATTAAAAGTATTTTGGGATATTTGGAATTTAAGTCCAGGCTTTCAGTTGTGTTTGAGAAACCTTCTAAAATGCTAACAAAATTAATGAATCTCCCTTGCCAGCAAACACAAGGCACACACTAATTCCATTAGTGCCAAATAATGTTTCTTTTTCTTCAGGATGGCAAGAAGGGAGGCCAGGAGGACACTGACCAAGCTGTTTGAAATATGAACAGAGCCATACCCTAAGTACTGACCTGCAAGAAATAAACTTCCTGCAATACCTGTCTGGACACAATCTTGACTAGAGATTTAGGTGAGGAGCATTCAAAGGCTTCAAGGTGACAGATGAATACCAGATTACTTCATATGTGAAGTGATCCACTGGAAGGTGCAAAGATGGGGGTGGGATGACGTCAGAAGGAAGTGTCACACAGCAGCAACTCATGTTGGTCTACAGTAATGAGCCTCTCGCCTCCTCTCCTCTCCAGGTTTTTGGATGACTACAGCCTCACAAAGAGCCAGCAGCCTCCTGCCATCCCTGCCCTGAGGCCTCCACAAGTTCCATTCCAAGAAAACACACATTATTTTGGTTTGTTTTGCCAGTAATTATTCTCTGCCTGTCTAAACCTACCAAAAGTGTGTCTTGAATAGACAAGACAAACAATTTTAAAACAGAAAGGTTAGAAAGACACAGCAGAAATTTTCCAAGAATATCGAGGAAAAAGATCAAGTTCAGCTCCTTTTGCACATAAAGTTTACTAATAAAACCAACTAATAATTCCTTTAGACACTTTTCTCAAAGAATTCAGGCTGGTTTCTTTAATCCTACCCACCCATAGCGTTTCAGTAGCAGTATTATATCACGAAATCAAAGATTTCTGTTAATTAAAGATTTTTCCAGTTCCTGTTTCTCTTCATTATTTCCATGTTACCCAACAGATGCCCAATATTTGTTGCAAGTCTTATCCAATTACATACATCTTATTAAAGGGTCATCTGCTAGAAGCTTCAGTATCGCTTTCCTGCTCTCATCAGTCACTGCAAACATTTAATCTCAAAGAAACTGCAACTTCTTAGGAAGAAAAACAACAAACACAAAAAAATTAAATTCTATATTAGACTAATTAGAAATTTGTTGCCAATGTAAGACAACACATGAGACAACACACTCATTGGGAAACCAATTAAAAGAATTAAAGAATGAAGAAAATTCACCCTCAGATTTCTTCTTCACAGTATGTTTGGTGGGTATATTATTTACTCCTAACAAGCGGATTAATTTTGTAGGTTTGGTAGTTACCAAAATTACATGGTTGACTAGAAGATATAAGTTACAGTAATTCATTCCAGTAGCAAAAGTGGTATTTATAAGAAACACCTGTGGGCTCAGGGGTTGGCAGTACATAGATAACAAAATACGAAACCATGGAAACATGACATTTAATTATGAACAAATTATTTATATTTGCTATAAACCATTTAATGAAAAAAAATTCAAAGCGAAGAAGGAGTTGAGATGGGAGATCTCCATCAAGAAAACCCTATGGCAACAGTCAGAGGAATTTTTCACCAGGTAGACTCACAGAACCATAGACTGGTTTGGGTTGGAAGGAACATCAAAATCATCTCATCCTACCCTGTGCCATAGGCAGGGACACCTTGCGCTATCCCAGGCTGCTCCAAGCCCCATTCAACCTGGCCTTAGGCACTGCCAGGGATCCAGGGCAGCCATGGCTTCTCTGGGCACCCCGTGCCAGGGCCTCCCCACCTCACAGGAAAGGATTTTCCTCCTAATCTCTAATTTAAACCTTCCATCAGTTTGAAGCCATTCCCTCTTGACCAGTCACTATAGGCTCTTATGAATACTCTCTCTATATTCCCTGTAACTTTTAAAGGTGCATTTTCAGCATGAATTGGGACAATTTGAGCAGCCTGTGCCCATCAGTCTATGAACCCAGCACTAGGCTTGCACGCAAAGCCCTCCTGAGCTCCCACACCATGGCTCCCAGGGCTTGGCCAGCTCAACTGTTTGCACTCCTGGGGAAGCACATCCTCAGCACGCAGAGCTGGCAGAGCGATGACTTCTTAAGTCACGGTTGAGTGACCACTTTAATTTGACACATGGCACATTGCTGTCAGAACCAGTGACAGTCCTTGCCTGCTTGTTCCTGTGTCTAAACACTTACACAGTTCATTTTTCTTGGCAATCTTAGGTTTTAGCTAGAGCAGTTCCCCAAGTTAGCTTAACACACGGCACATGGAAGCTCACACAGCACAAAAATAGAACTGCAGGACCACCAGAGTAGGCTAGATTTATACTAGGGAAAGTATCCATGTGATAAAAACCTGTATCACTGTTGAAACTCAATCCTTCTGGCATGATTAAGTCTGAGATGATTTCTTCACTTTGTCCATGTGGCTGACAAAGATTTCAAAGCATTTTTAAGCAGACAACACTCCTAGAACCTGATAATAATCTCAAAATGTTCCCCAAAGTTTAGTCTGTGTTTGAGCTCTTAACTCTTAGAAACAATCATGGCTATTCTTGTTAAAGTCATATAAAACCTTGACTGTGAAAATTGTATAAGAGCATTTTCCACTGCATGCTCATGATATATTTGTGCAGTCCTTCCTGGCTCACTGAAGCAGCAATATAAACAGCATTTCTTCATTTCTGGCAGAGAGACAGACTAGTATTCTCATGATATGGAAAGGTAAACACTATTCCCTCTCCATATATTTACTAAAAGCAATATATTAGCTCAAATAAAAAACGAGGCATGAACGTCAGAGACAAATTAGCTGACTTTCATGCGAGACTATTGCTTCCAACAGGCCAAGAATTTTGAAGCAGCAGTAAGGGCCTAGAATTCAGTAAGCCATGACTCAAACTAAAATAAAAAAAAATAACAAGAAAGATGAGATTTCAACTCATTCCCACTCACCACAGAACATGCATTAAAGGTCTACAGAGCAAAAGAGAGGCAAATCAATTTCTGTCATTACTGTCTGCAGAGTGGTTTTATTCAAGGCTTTACTGCATGGCATTGGCACTTTAGAAGTCAGGTCATAAAGGCATAAAGGCAACTGAAAAAATTAAAGCAGTCTGTACTTGAACATCAAATCTATGACTTGGTAAGGAAAACAAGAGCCAAAATTTGAGTTGACAGTTTTTAAAAGCTCTGACTACTAACAGATAAAATAAGAAATCCTTCTATTTTTCATAGGAGTTTAAAAATATAGTAACTTCATGAATAAAAAAGAAACCACTGAAACCACTTCGTTTTGGACTTTAAAGTTTGTCTGATCTAAATAATAACTATTTCCCCTCCCTAACTATCCCCCTTCTTACTTACAGTGCAACAAACCAATGCATTTTTTTACAAAACACATTTAACATCACTAGAAACTACACCTTTACAAAGTCTCTATATTACACTTGTGGTTGCCTGATATCTCGTATTATTCAAGAACTAATAAAAGTACTAGTGGATGTATCCATTTTAAGTGGCAAGTCATTGCTAGAGGCATCATATAAATCACCCTGCTAGGTCTGAGGATAAGTTAAAAGGGGCCTCTTTTATTTTTTTGCAGTAAGAATTAAATATATGTCAGAAATGCATTGCTGGGCTCTCTGCTTAACTGCAGCACTCTCCCAGACTTCAGCAAGTTGAGGGAAAGAAGGAAAAAAAACTCCAACTACCAGAACCCAGCCCCTTGATCTGGCTTTGATGCCTGAGGTGGCCACCTAAAAAACAGAGACTAGACAGGAATAAGGGAATAAAGGAGGTATTTATTTGAAAGGCCTTCAAAGGTACACCCTGGGGAGCCCAGAGGCTCCTACCCCAGTGGGTCCCAAGATGGATGCCAGGTCACAAGTTCACACTTTTATAGGTTTGATTCATTTGCATATCAGAGTTAATTCTCCAATTAAAGCTTCAGTTAATGGTGTCATTTCCCCACGCTTCCCCCCTCTCAGACGCTTTTGGTTTATACTTTTTGGGCCTAGGATGGTCTGGGAGTCTGAGAAGAGCAGGCCTGAAGAGCCTTTGTTATGTCTACCTCGCACGAGAGAGCAGAAGTTAACAGGCTACAAGAAACTTCAGAGCTACACACTAGGCAGTACAGGCTTTGAAAAATATAAAAGTTAAAACCCCAGGCATCATTCCTCCCAGATGGGACCTGAGGCACCAGCATGCAGCCCCAAAGTGACATCTGGGAGCAGTCAGTCACTGACACAGAGACACAAGCATGGCCCTGCAGGGCAAGCACAGCTCAGAGGCTGCTGCCGGCCAGGAGCCACATGGCCAAACCCCTCAGGGAGAAGAAATGTGTCCATGTGTGCGAGGGCACAACCACAAATGCAAGAAAACACAAATCATCGTGCCAAAGGACTTGTGTAAGCAGCACTGGTGAGCAGTTCCCAGGAGCCCACAGAGAAATGACACAGAGACCAAAATTAAAGCACTTCAGGGGGACAAGGCTTCTTTGTTGGGCTCTAAAGCCCAGGCAGTGACAATGGGAAAAGAAGGAAACTGAAAGCAGGACACAATCTCAAAGTCTACTGGACAGGGTACGTGATCCAGAGAGCCTGGGGCAAGTCACCCCACTTCACCAGTTTCCTCAGAGCTCCTATGCTTACATGCCTCCTGCTTCCCAAATAACAGAATTCAGATATTCAGAGTTAAATGTCCAAGTTTTAATGGATCAGTGTTTCTACTTGGCAATGTTTCTCCTTAGACCTCAGTGTGGAAACAAAGATCATTCCATATGTAGCAAGGTAAAAAAGCCACTTTTTCCCTTGCAAGATTTGAATTTAAGTCCTTCTAATTAATAGCCTGAGTAATACCCTTTTATATAATGCAGCTCATTCATTACATCTCACCCACACTTAAATGCTGTTTCATATTTCTGATGGTGAATATTCCATTATTTCAGCCAAAAATAGTTTTTATTTTCAATCACTTTATGCCTTGTAATGCTGCACACTGCAGGGTGCTTAAATCCTTCACAAATTGTGTAAAATAATGCAGTAAAACTGTATGAAAGTGAGAGATTTATAGAAAACTGCGTGTTATCCCCATAAACAATGTGACACTGTTAGAGGTGCAGATGGAAAATAACAAATTCCAGGAGGCTCCAAGTGGCATGCAAACAGATGAATTCTGCATGCATTATGCTGAAGGGGTATAATAAATGTACAAGCAATTTCAGGCTCCAAAGTTTGAAAAAGTGCATCCCACACATAGAATAGTATCACACAAATCACCAAACTACTAGAGAAGAGATCAAACTTCCAATAATACCTGGATGCACTGTGGATTTTCAGTGTAGCTGCAACTTTGCTTTAAAGCTGTCATGATTAATCTACAAATACGTCACTCCTAAAATCAGTGGAGAGTGGGGCTTCAGAAGGGACTAAACTGTCTTAGGCAAACAGCCAGGAGAGAGGGAGAGAATGTGAGAGGTCACAAAAGGCTCCAGCCAGACTCTTTCCATAGAAAGCTTCTTTAGAAAATTAATTTCTTCATCAGTCTGGGTGAAAACATCCTTTCAAATTGGAGGGCAAAGCGACAACACCCAAAGCCCACAATTTCAGCGCAGCAAGAATTCTCCTGTGACTGTGCCTGACGGGCAGAAAACAAGCTAAAAACAATCTCAGCCTGTCAAACTCTGCTGAAGAAAGGAGCGTTAGTCTGTATTCCATAGCTGCTTGACAGGGGGACAGAGCAGCAGCTCTGCTGAAGGAAACATTTCTGGGACCTGCCCCATTCCCCAGCTGCTCATTCCTGCCCTGGACCAGACCCTTCCTTTTGCAGACACTCCTGGATGAGTGGGCACAAAGGCATTTCCTTATTCAAGCACTCCCTTCTGGGCACACTAGCACTGTTTTTATGCTGATGCAGCAAAACAATCCAAGTTACTGCCCAGGAAAGCATTGGTGTGCAGGAAACCAGCCAGGGAAGTGCCTGACCTGCAGCTCCAGGGCAAGGCCAGGCTCCTTCCAGGCTGGAGCAGCTGACCTGGGTTGTGGAAGGACACCAGAGCCTTCACCAAAGGCTCAGCATCTTCACGACAGAAAGCACACAGGAAAACTCCTATCTGGAGTTTTGCCCCATTTCCCCAGCCACCTCTGCCCTTTATTTTAACATTACACACCCCTAGAGCCAAAGGTTGGACTCTGTATTAATTGTCTAACTAATTGTTAAATCCTAGGCTGCCTGAGTTACAGGAGATGCGGTTGGTGGGGATTTCTACAGCTGAAAACCCAATGGATGCATTTGTTCTGAAACTCACTGAGTGGCTAAAACTCGTTTAAAACAGATTTATGAAAGTGACTCAGAATTTGGAACAAATTGAAGATGAGTAACAAAAAACAATGAACAGAAAGAATGTGTTCTATTATTTTTAAAATGTGTGGAGCTGGCAACTTGCACCGACCCTGCTGAGGACAGAGCCCACTTGCTTCTTTTCTGTGCCTTCAGATTTGCTTCCTTTTCTGCATTTCCTTAAGGTTCAACTGTAGAATTAAAAGGGTTTTTTTACACTTTCTTCTTGGACATACTTCTGCTAAGCAACAGCTGACACGACAACTAATAATAGTAATGCCAGGTATTGCTGTAATCAGGAATTCATGGTTCATTTCCCTGTCGCATAATGGAACCTCATTTTTCTCACATCACATTCCCATTTCTGTAAAACAGACTTTTTAAAACAATTTAAACTATTTCAGTTATGTTAAGCTTTAGTAGAAAAGCCACAAAAATTATAAACTTTTCCTTTAAACTACTGCTGCGTGGTATAAACTGGTATTTCATACATTTCTTTTTGTTTGCGACACACAACAAAAGATTGTATTTATGTCTTAAAAAATACAAAAAGGGCTTTTTTTCTTTGTTTGGGTTTTACATCCATTCATAGAGACATTAACACAGTAAGTCTATTAACAAGTGCAAAGGGTATCACAAGTTCAGTTGTGGTAATTAGTCATATTTCAGCTTTAAACGACTCCCTGCTCCATAGAAAAAGATTATGGTTTTTCTTCTTGCTCTATTACCCAACTGGCATTTAAGTCAATCTGCTGAAAGCGTATCTGCTTCAATGGAAGCTCAAAATAACCCATTAAAGGAATATGCAAATCTCTGAGCTTTTTGGGATTTTTTAATACTTTAATCTAATAAGAACATTTTACATGACTAAGAAATTCTGGCTGAATCTGTTATTCAGCTCTCCTTTAGCTCTTCCATTAATTCCATTTTTGCTGTCATGAATAGGACCAAAAAAAAAAACCAAAACAAAACAAACCTGTTTTACTGGCAAGATGTTTATTAGAAATGTCAAGTTCTTGTACAGGTTGCATGAAACAAAGCTTCACCCCAACACATATTCCTAATGCTTAGCACAGTAAGGAAAGCCTTTCCATGGAACATAGGATCAAAGCATCATTGAAAGGTTTGGGTTGGGTGGGATCTTAAAAATCATCTCATCCACCCCATGCCATGGGCAGGGACACCTTCCACTACCTCAGGCTGCACCAAGCCCTGTCCAACCTGGCTTTGGACACTTCAAGGGATCCAGGGGCAGCCACAGCTTCTCTGGAAACCTGTGCCAGAGCCTCCCCACCCTCCACAAATTCCCTCCTAATGTCTAATCTGAATCTAAACCTGGCGCACACTCAACTGTTTTATTTCAGTTCAGATGGGAACCAGCACTGCAGGGCCTTCAGGGTTGCACTCTGCAGGAAAATGCTTCATCAAAAAGTTGCTATTCCCCAAATCCTACCAGGAAAGATGACCTTTCACCTCTGCTGTTAAACAAAGCTGCATCAGGAAATTCACTCTGTGATGCTGTTAACAGATACATGCTGAATATAAGAAATATGGAAGGACTTTGATTAGATGAGTGGTGTCCTGCCACAAGGCATTGCCAGCTTGGTTCTGCTCCCTTCCAAGAGTCAGTGAAACACGAAATCTTACAGAGAGGGGAAAAAAGGAGGCTGATGTGGATTAGTGACAAATGGGGTACAGCAAGTTCACTGGACCCATTACCCAAAGAAAATTAAAAGAGCCAGACCTATCCCTTCAAAAAAATCTATGTGGATCAAAATACTGGCTCTTTACACTTCATAGCACTTGTAAATTAGTCATTTGATGTAAAACTAATATGAACAAAAAAAAAATAAGTAAGAGTTTAACTTTTTAACAGTTTATGTTATGCATTAACTAGCTCAGTTTTAAACCTGTCAAACTTCTATTATACTTGCATTGTTTTGACAGCAGCTGGCACACACTGTTCTGATTTACAGAGATGCAGATTTTAGCTTGTTTTCAGGAGCTTTTGTACAATACAAATTGGCCTGCCATGCTTTCTGCTGGCATCTTCATTTCAGGATCTTATGTGTAAGACTTGGTTAAAGGACTTTAAAAATGGCCTATGGCAAAAAAAAAGGGCAGAAATGAAACCCCATACCATCTCTTCCACGGGGAAAATTATTCCTACTTCAGGGTAGCTATTCAATTTGATTCAGGAATTATTAAAGCCTCAGCATCCTCAAGAGACTTTCAGCCTTCTCAGTGAGTGACCCCTCTTAGCATACTTTGTGCATTTAAACTCTACTTCCAGCAATGCTGTACACATTTATCATTCTGTGAGCAAGGAATTTACAATAAAGCTTGTTTTGCTTTAAGAGGAAAAAGCATTTCTGTTCACGTGATGGCTTCCTGTGCATAGTGCTCACACTGGTGTTAATAAATTTGTGTTAATGCCCTGTCAGCTCCTCCAAACACCATGTGAGCAGAGCTCTTCCTGCTCAGCTAATGGACACTGTCAAAACACAGAGCCAGGTTTTCACTTTTGCTGAGCAACGCACGACTTGGTTTCTCTCTTGTTTACTGCTGACACTTCTTCGTAAATAAAATTGTTCTCCTTCCTGGCTGGAGCATTATGATTCAGCAATCACAGGAGAGGGGAGCTGTCTTGGGTTGCCTTGATTATTACAGGGTTAT
This sequence comes from Vireo altiloquus, assembly GCA_013396875.1. NCBI lineage: Eukaryota > Metazoa > Chordata > Aves > Passeriformes > Vireonidae > Vireo > Vireo altiloquus. The sequence continues at coordinate 1,721,198 of VZRF01008486.1, forward strand.
AAATGAGCACCAGTGGGATTTATCTCATGTCTACGTTTAGACACTGAACAGAGGTTGTATTTGTTTGAGTTTATGGCTTTGTAATCAATAGAGGGAAGCAGGCATGTCTGTTAAAAACAGTGCTTCATCCTGATATGAATTGCTTGCATTATGTGGAAAAGTCCCCTATTAGAAAAGATGGATACTAGTCTCTTAAAAAAAATTCTTTAGAATGAGATGAATCACATCTGAGCAGAGCTCACTCCTCTCCACAGGCTACAAAGGGATTCAAGGCAAGCCTCAGTGTAACATTTACAATGCTGGCATTTAAATGTGAGCAGATTAATTTCATGGTATAGGTTGGATAAAGTAAAATAAGGCCCAAATTAATAATCTGTGTATGCACTGAGCCTCGAGCCAGCCTGCTGTGCCTGGCTCTGCCCTGAGCCAGGAGGATCCCCTGTGCTGCTGCTGGGACAGAACAAGAACTGATGCTCTGCCTCGTGCCTCCTGCTTCCATTAGCACTACGCTCACTGAAGATTTCTGTGCTGGGGTTTGAGGTTAAAAATTGCCTTTTCTCTGTTCTGGAGTCTGAGTGCTGCCCTCCTTCCACACAGCGAGGGCTCAGGCATTGATCACAGCGCCTTTGAGGCCTCGCTCCAAACACAGAAGGAGCTGCAGGGAGCTGGTTTAGGGCCTGGGTGTGTGTAAGGACAGGCAAACCAAAGTCCCCTATAAATAGAGCACATTGACTTTCAATCTTTTCAGTTCATTCCTTCCCTTTTTGGACCAATTTCTGGCCATATTATGCACACTGGAAGAATAGATGCAAATTCCCCAGTGGCTATTAGTGTGTCTAGACTCATTCATTGACCCAGATGATGTCTTAATTGCCTCTTTTCTATCTGATGGGGAAAATATACTCCAACTTTTCCTGGTTGCAAGCTTTGCCATTAAGTTTTCTAACTGATATCTCTGAACTTAATGATTTCAAATTGGTGATACTCCATGTTCTCTGAGATTGGGTTCTGTGCAGCACTTACCACAGGCTTAACAGGACTCACAGGAAGCCTCTGCCCATTTAAACGTTTCAGAACTTCAGATTTTGGGCTCTTGGCTACTAGACAAGATAGTGGCTGTTACCTATGAAACTTACACCTTTTATACAATATACTAAGTTAGCATGAATGAAGTAAGTTCAACTTACATGTACCTTTTTATCAATATTTAACAATTTCAAGTAGTGGAAATTTAACAGTTTTCAGAAGTGTTCAAATTTACAAATTGCCTTTAAATTTACAAATTCACAAACCAGTACTGTCTCACCATGCTCTGCATAGAAATTCCAAGATGATAATAAAATGGAGCCAGAAGTTGTGGTGTAACTTCTGCTATTATTGTTTTTCAAGAGAAGAATTAATGTATTTTCTCTTTGTATGGCTGAGCAAACCCTGAGAGCAGCCTGTCACTACCCACATTAGCAATGCAATTTTTGGATTAACTGGTAAGAAATTTGAATCTCCAAGTGGAAATCTGTGTTCATGTGATAGGTCTTCATTTATAGCAAGGAACTTGTCCCTCAGTTGAAGCAACACATTGGGCAGTTGCATCATTTCATGGGTTTAAGATTAAAAAAGCCTAAGAGGCTTTTCACTGCATGCTGCATCAAATTTACACTGCTGCATCAGTGAGCACTAAAAGCCAAAAAAGTATTAGTAGATTTAGCAGATTTAAGCAAGGATGCATTTCACTGATTACTTCCTGCTGATGTAATTTTGTTTTAATCATTTAAACTATTAATACATCATTTGCAGAACAAAGATAAGAGAGGTCCAGTGTACACTGTATCGTGGGTCACTTACTGAGTACTTCTGTCCCTGTGGAATTTCCAGTTTGAATAATAGGCTTTTATACCAAAAGCAATCAGCAGGTCATAACGCTAACCTCTTATTCCAATCCCTTCTCTCTGTAATGCCCAACAGAAACAGTAATTGAAATCTACTTTTAAAAACTCTCCCACATCTCCAAACTCAAAGAAAGCATGAGGTCTTTACTGTTACACAATCTGGGAAACAGAGGGAAGAAGAACTCAGGGCCATGAGGATGGAATAACAGCTCACCTCAGTCTGAGGTGCAGAAATTATCCTCCCTCAGGGCTTGCTTTGTGGGAGCAGAATGACTTGGCTGCCAAAATATTATTTTTTATTCTTTTAAAATTCATTTTTAGGACTTTATGGGCCTATTCCAGCCTGTACATGCACACAGACAATGCAACAAAAAAACCTTCCAAAGCAGTATTATAACAAGAACTTGAAATCAGCTCTGCTCTGTAACATGAAATTTTTGTTCCTTTGCTTAACGCACTTAATACTCTTTTCCATTCTTTCAACTACTATTTTTATTCTGCTCAAAACATGACTGTCTTCAGGGACAACATGTTCATTCAAAGTATGAATGTTTCATTCATGGCCCTCGACAGCCTGAAAAAGAACTTGACTGCAGAATATAGAGTTGTGTATTTCCCTTCACCCAAGTCCCATCATGAATGATCCTCTTTCACACCAGTTTAAGTAATTTCCTGGAAAAATATGACTACTACCATCCTTTGCCTCTTCATGGCTTTAATTTTTCCCTTACCACGTTCTCAAAAATGTATTCATTTTTCACTTACCATTTTCCTCTAAAATGAATACATTCAGGCAGCAAACCTCTCCTTGGTGTGGCTGATCACAGCTCTTTTTATATCAGGGTATCAACAGGATATTTAGACTAGAGGAGGTTCCATATTTCTATTTTTTCAGGAGTCTTCTCTTTTCCTAACCTGAATTTTCAAACTAGTAAGACAAACTCTGAACACAATTTTCTCCTGTAATAAATCAGTATTAAAAATGATCCAGTAAAAATATACACAACATAAGGAGCCTTCCTGGTGGTTATATGCCAGTCTAAATCCTGTCATTTAATTCAGTTCAGTGATGACTTCTGCTGACAGCTCTGTCCTGCCATGCATCTGTCTGGATGCAGGATTTGCTCCCACCTCAATTCAATGTCAGGCAGCAGGAAGCTTGTAAGTAGTAAGTTAAAGCCAGATTCTAGGTGCTACGTAGTAAAGATGTTTTCAAAGAATTCTTGATTTAAGTCTAATAAAATGGCATTTTAACAGAACAATTATAATGGGAAGCACTGTGAAGAAATGCATGGCAGAAATTATTTTTTTAAAAAAGGAGGTTTTCTGTAAAATATAGTTGGTACAGATTGAAATGAACATTTTTTTCAGTAATTTTCCAGTAAAAAACTTGTTCTAAACATCATTCTAAAGATGTTCCATCAGAAATATGTGAAGTTTGAATGCTTCAATTGTTGAGTAAGAAAATGACTTACAAAGAGATCCAAATAACAAAGGATATTTATGGTGGAGTTCAGTATCAGGGAAAATAGGCTGAAATGACTCGAGGTTTCTCCCTTTTCACAAATATGTGAAATAAGTGAAACACTTCAGTGATCTGAGGGAACAGAACTGTTACAACTTTTACTGAGAGACATTTCAAGCATTTTCCCAGTTCTGACCACAAAGTCATCACTTTGCAGAGGACATTAATAAGATAAATTTTGCTGGGTGAGACAATGAAACCACCGTCGTCTCCCCAAATGTAGAGAGAGAAAAACCCCAAACAGTTTAATGTTAGTGCAATGCATGTGAGTTTAATTTTAAAACAGCAAAAAAGCACTTGAAACGATGCACTGGAAGCCCTGGATGCTCCTGCTGCGTGGAGCAGACAGATTCCAGCAGAATGCCATTTCCATTATTAGTTCCCTGAAAATGCCAAGTTGCTGTGACAGGTACAGCCACGGAAGACAAATAAAAGCTCCTTGCACTGGGAGCCCCTTAGATTAGAAATGCCTTGATGAAAACTGCGGGAGTTAAAAAAAAAAATTGTCTCATTTTCTTTAGCAATTCAAGGTTTCACATTTATTCCTAAAAGGTAACAAATGCCCTTTTCTATCACGCATATTATATTTCTTTAGAGAAGGAATATTCAAGTGTTCTCAAATATGGACAAATGGACAGAACAGACATATTTATCGTGTTTTTAAAAATAATTCCTGACAAAGCCATCCAAGTGATGATCATGACTAAATTTTAAAATGAACTATTGGTGGAATCAGCTTGTGCCAGTTCCAGGAGAGACCCTATGTGCCATAATAATTCTGCCATTTTCTGTTTAACTTTTGACATTCTTTGCCCTTTCTCTCCTTTCAATTTCTAAATATAGGTTGAGGCCTGCTAAAATCAACTTGGAATACATTTTATCTTTTGAATTATAGTACTTCACTCTTGTGTGACAACAAAAGGAAAATTTCCTTTTGACTGTTGCAGAAAAGCTTGTTGGAGTATGAAGATGTAGTTGCTAAAATTGGAACCAAACTAATGCAAGGGTTTCCTGCTGGAAACTTTTTTCCACCTTCAATTTGGGAAGTTTAAACCTATATTTTGATATTAGATTACCCTAATTTGTAAAAAATGTGGACATATGGAGAGATGTAATATTGTAACATGTGCATGGTTCCCAAACTGTGTTTGGTAGCATGGTAATTCGCAAACAGCTTTAAAAAAAACTAAAAGGTTTTGGTCCTTATTGGAAATTAATATTTAAGAATTAAAGTATAATTCTAATGGCTCGTTACTGAGTTGCAGCAAAACTTCGGGACTAGCAGTTTTTCAGTGTAGGTTTTCTAAGGACCCTTGTTTCCTGTCTGGTTTTGCATTTAGAGATTAATGTCTGAATCAAAGGCCCTTGGAAGCTGCTGGGTGACTGCACTGAAAGAGTCCAGACAAATAAGAAAAGCCCTTCTGGAGGATGAACTGAAAAGGGAAGCAAACACTGTTTGTTCACCTCCCTGCTGCCTCAGCATGAATAAAGAGACCTTCAAAGTACTCCAGAGCTGTTTATTCAAAACATAAATTCCTCCTTTCTTTCCTCTTTTGGCATAGCCTTTGAACGACCTAACCAAACAGCAAAACATGGTGCTAATGAACTAGGGAGCTTACATCTATGTAAGTGAACTTCTTATAAAAAGAAATGTTTAAAATTCCATTTTTCTTGAAAGCTATAATGCTGTTCCCTTCTACAGAGAATCCATTCTGAACATGAGCTCAAGAATTTGATTTTTGACATATTTTGATATTTGTCTTTGGCATCCTTAACCTGGTAAATTGGGTTATCAGGGAAATCAAGGTAGACAATTGCAGAACAGACATCTGAACAATAAAATGGGGTACAGTACAAGTAAAAAAGAAAATAGGAATTTTTTACAAAGACTCCAAACATTTCGAAGAACATTAATGGTATGCTCATGGCCAGGGTATGGGGGTTGCTGTCCCCAGCTTCAGTGAGGAGGCCCCTCGGGACACAGACGGACCAGAAAGATGAACACAATTTCCACAACTTCTCCCAGGTGCAGCACGAGCTGAGTGATCCTCAGCTGTGCCATGCTGACCTCAGAGCTCTGCAGGGCCAAGAAAAAGTGCAGCAACTTAGCTAAGAACACTGCTGGACTGCGACCCCAAATCTTTATGGCCCCTACCTTTAATTCCATCCACACAAGAAACATTTCATTTTAGAAAGTTTTTGACCAAAAATATAAAAAAACCCCAACTTGAATGGCTCAGAACAAAACTCATTTTTACTTGCAGATAGACCTCACACCCTCTTTCTTTTCTTCAAATTTAATATTTTAAGTATTGATACATTAAAATCAGCTCTTTATATTTTTTGTTTGAAGTCTTGATTTCAGCCGAAAATGAGGTTCAGAGAAACAGACAATTGTTTCTACATGACACTAAAAAATTGTTTCTGCCTACACTAAAACTTGAAAATCCATCCTGAAACACTAAGGAAGAGTTTCCCCACAAGAATACATTTCAAATGTTTTGGGGGTTTAACCTTTCTTTCTGAATTGCTTTTGTTGTCATGCCATCCTTTGTTTCCAAGGTAGCAGGAGCAAACAGGAATCGGTGCTGAGCCAATCTTGTCTGTTTTGTGTGGACTCACGTTATTCCTCTAACTCCAGTCTGTTCTTTCATGCAAAAATACCAGTGCTGAGTTCATGTAAAATTAGGATACAGGAGTCTTTTCTAATGGAAAGGATTTTTTTTTTTTCAGTCACTTCTAGATGACAGCTAAAACCAAATTCAATGAATTACAGAACTACAACAGAATTAGAAAATGTTACAGAACTACTGGCTTAACATTTACAGAGAATAATACAGTGAAAGTTCCATATGGGAAAACAACTCTTCAGTGTCCAAGTACTAGGGTGGTGACAGTCCTATAAATGCAATTCAGAGCATGAATCCCACTGCTTACCCCAATATTCTAAGGCATCTATGGCATCTGAATTCTCCTTATTGGCAGAATATCTGCTGACTCCTGCCAGCTTTGAACAAGCAACCCACTACCTCTACATATGACAAAGAAAACTGGGGCAAACATTTCAATCTGACAGCTTGTTGGAGAGGGATAAAGGAAATCACTTAAAAGAGAGAGGCAAATATCTTCTCTCTCTCTCCTCGTGTGTGGCTCAGAAGAGCCAAGCCATGCACGCTGTACGCGATGGCAGCAGCCTTGCTCAGTCACCGGGCACCAAAAGCCAAGGCTGGGAGGTTATTGCAAATAATACTCCTGACTCTGCCTAGACAGACTACTTCAAATAAAATCCAAAATGTTAATACAGCACTAATTTGTCTGCCAAAGTGTTGCCATCTTTTGTGGCTGGAACTTAGAAAATCTTCTTTAGAGAGACAGACGAGCAACTAGATCACAAGGAAGCAGTAACTTGGTTTTGTTCTGAAGTCATCCTAGAAGTTTGCATTTTAATTCGTCTTGCAAAAAGCCATTAAAAACTGTGCATCAGGCTAAAGAACACAGAGATATTATCAAGTATTTTATACTTTTTGCCTCTGCACAGACTGGAAACAATGCACATCACCACTTTCATTTTGCTTATCAAGCTTGAGACTGAAAAGACAAGGTGCGATCATGAAAAGGAGGAAGGGGAAAGGGAGGAGAATATTTGTTGAATTCTTCACACCAAATAGATGAGAAAACCTTTCCTAAGTTCTGTCCTCCATAGAAAATTACTCTTGTGGTCAACGATGCTGTGTAGGAAGTGTTCTCAGTTTACCTTTGTAACAAATACAATAGGATTTAATCCAAACGGTCAGCTATGGCACCACATAATATGATCAGTCCCAGGAAACAAAATTCTTCAGGACAAACTTATGAGCAATTGAATGTCCTCTCCATTCCCAGATACAATTACAAAGCTGCCTGTCATTACTTTAAGAATTCCTTTTCCCTACTTATCTAACTGGATTTTCTTTCTTCCCTTTTACACACATCTCTTATACAACTTTATCTTCACTTTTTCCACAACATAATCACTGTTGGGAAATATCTATCTTCCCTAAATTTCCACAGTGAACTTCAATATTCAATTTACTTTCAAATAAGAATTTCAAACAGTTTTGTAATTCCTTTTTTCTCCCTCCCTTATAATTTCCTAAGTATTTTTATTCATAACTTTCTTTTCCTGAATTTAACTGTGAAAACAACTTGGCATACAGTCAGAAAGATACCACACAAAAATAAGTTATTCTAATGATATAATGCCTTAGAATTTCATCATCAAGGTAGAAATGTTATTAAAAGTAATGACATTTTCCATGTATATTTAGTATCTATCTGCTTTCACTTTGGATGTGGTTATGAAAAAATGTACAGAGTGAAATGATAACCACAAACCCCCCTTTAGTTTGTGTTGTCTCAAGAAAGAGAATCACAGTCAAACACCATATAGCCCCAATACAATAGGGAACAGAATTCTGATGTCTTTTCACATCAATGTGGACAATCCCAACAGCATTCACCTTACTTAATACTTAACCAGAAACTATTATGTAAGTCTGTTTAAAATATTCAAATGAAGCTTTGTTAAATTTTTACTTAGAGCTAGAACATATGATCAGCTTAGCATCACCAAGCTATCTAATTAGCCATCTGCTTCTTGGAATTTTGTTAAATATGTATTATATACTTGTAACAAAGGAGTATTTAATAAGCCCAAGAAGTCTCCTGTAATCACATTAAAGAGTAGGACCAATGAACCATTCTCTGGACACTGAGCTAATGGGGAACCAGACATCTCAAACAATTTGCCAAAACTCCTCGAGAGCCAGAAGAAATCTTAAACAACACAACTCCCCACACAAAAGCCATGGCCTATAAAATTCCTTTAACCCTTCTCTCCACTAGGACACTTGGTTATTTATTCCTTTGATTCTTCTCTCCGGACAGGAGGGCTTTAGTAAAATTTGTATTTTCAGAAATTACTTGCTGAAAGTATCAAAAAGCAACAGGAAGTTTATTCTCACACTTCCCCAGGGGTTTGTGACTGTCTGAGAGACCCCCTTTTAAAGCTCTAGGACCAAGACTGCAAACAGAACCAAAAAAATCTTCTCTGTGCTGGCACAGCTGTCTGCGCCAAACCTCAGCGCTGACCAGAAACTGAAACGTGCAGTTGTTGAACTAGCTATGAAGGAGTGATAAAGCATTCCCACTAAACTGGGTCAAACAAGAGAGCAAATATATTCAGCATTTCTTTCAGCAGCCCTCTCCTTTCAGGGGCAGAAGTTCTCTGAGGAGCAAAGACTCTTCTCTCAAATTTATAGTTTCTCTCTGCATTCTGCTGCTTTACTGATCTCTTAACCAGCAAAGGGCCATTAGAGCTCAGCTAAACCAACACAACAATCCTAATGCTATTAAGTAGACAATCCAATTAAGCCATTTCCAAGTAGTGTTTGTCATTAAAGAGAGCTGTGAGCAGCAAGTTCATATCCGAAACCCAGTAATGGGAATTTTCTAGAAATAGTTCTGCCAAGGCTTTTAGCTCAATATAACAAGAACCAAGAGGATATAGTTTCTGAGTAGGCATATCTTTAATATTGAGGAGTATTTGTACTCCACGATAAAGAACCTTTTGGGGATTTATACAGTGCAACTTGGTCACAGTCAACACGCAGCAAAAAGGTGCTGACAAACAGACAGAGAACTTTTCCAAAATTCTACTGGTAGGTTTGTACCAGAGAATATCCTCTAGTACATCTAATTCCATTACTAACTTCAACTACATCTCCAGTGGTCGTTGCCATCACACAATCTACTCTGCTTCTTAAGAAGATTTTTTTGTCCCTACTATTTATTTTCTAAAACGAAACCGAAAGAAGCTTCTAATCTGATGGTGGACTGAAAGGTCATCTTTGCAGAGAACAGAAGCTGCAGTATTGTGTATTCTTAAATTTAAAAAAAGACAACTTTACATTCAGAGTTGCTTAGATATGAAAAGAAATGGAAAGGGTGGAACCAGGAAGACACACACATGTGCAGTCATCTGCTAAGCTACAGGATAACCATTTTTTCACTGCCAATTAATCCTAATATTTAGTTGGAACAAACTAAAAGGAAAATCAAGCAGGAGAAAGTTTAAGTGTTGGCAGATTCATCTTAAGATAGCTAAGACACTACTGGTAGTTTAATTATTACGAAATTCAATTAAATATTAATATTAATAAATTAATAACAATGGATAATTACAACCTTATGAATATTTACTAAGCCAAAGCTTCCTTTCACTAACTCCTACTGGACACAAAATGAAATTATTCCTGTTGAATGTAAGGAGGCAAACAATTACTGCTACAATAAATTTTTTTAAAAAGAGAAAAGCAGCTGTGAAGGGGCAAAACCACATCTCTGCACCAAAGGTAACACCAGGATCACAGAACCACTGAGGCTGGAAAAGCCCTCCAAGGTCACAGAGTCCAGCCTTTGACCAAACCCCACATTGTGACCAGAGCAAAGCCATGTCCAAGCCTTCCTTGGACACCTCCAGGGCCTCCACCACCACCTTGGGCAGCCCCTTCCAATGCTTTGCAAGGCAATAAAAATGGCTGTACAATTTTTTGCTGTCTTAATTTTAAGTCAGCTTAATATTTAAGGGCAATTTGGGCAACATAGAGGCATTCCTTACCAAACATGATTAAAGAGCTGGAGAAGACCAGAGAGAATAATATCTTCCTCTTAAGGAAAGATTTTGCTACTCTTTAGTCAAAAAAAAAAAAAAGAACTTTTAACCATAGATTTGTAACCATAAAGAAAAAAGAAAAAAATTGTCTTAAGTACCTCCGACCTACAAAGTGTGAACAACAGTTTCATTACTTGCAGTTCCTACTAATTTCAGCTTCAATGTATTGCTCCAAGCTTGTGTACAAGAGATGGAAAGAATGTGCATCTAATTTCATTAAAGAAATAATTTAGCAAATGCAGTTGTATTGATTATTCAGGGAAACAAAAATCCCAGCTGACTCTGTGCACTGTGAAGTCCGAGGAGAGTGGAAGCAATGAAAGTCTTTAGAAAAACGCAGGAGAGAAGGGAGAGAAGTGAATTTATCGAAATCTTGATCCATTTCCAAGAAACAAACATGAAAAAAAGAATATGAGCTTGTGCTCTAATTGCATCTGAAAATTCTGCCATTTCTTGGAGATGACTGAATAAAGTTTTAATCATAAACCTGTATTTTTAATGGATCCACCAAAGACAGCATCTCGACGAAGCATTCTGAACCCACATACTGAGCCATGAGTCATCTGAGCTACAAGCAGTGAGAGCTCCTTTGTCTTCCCCACCTCGTGCATTGCAGGAGAGAAATTCTGATGCTGAATGCAAAAGGACTTTTGCACTCTGAAATTCAGTGTACGAGTGAGCAGCTACGAGGGGATGTTTTCAGAACAGGCTGCATAGAGAAGTAGCTCTCAGAAATACAGGTGTGGCTGCAAGAGCAGCCTGGGTGGTGTTTTTAATCACACAGCAGCCTAAAGCTCCAGCCTACCTCAATATATCTCCCAGGATATTTTCTGTTCAACTTCATAGAAAACGATGCCAGCTAATGCAAAAGGAGACACTGCCAAGACACTTCTGTCTCAGATCTAATACAGAGAGGCCACAGATTTAGTAAATCTTTTGCCTAAAATTTTCAGATAACAAAATTCTCACAATAAACCAGAAATTTGACACCTTTATAACAGTTTCGTAATTTTTTAACAGTTTGCTTTTTCTATCTCCTAAAAAATTCTTTCTTTCATATGGAAAATACATTTCTAGCTAGATCCCACTGCTTCATTTCAACTGGAAACAAGTGGCCAAAGGATATCATGTTCTTCTCAACAGCCCAATAAAATTAAAATTGCTGGGCCAATAAGAAAAACTCTGCAAACTCTGAATTTTCCTTGAGATTAATAATGAAACACAAGGAGGAGTGGTGGTGGTGGTGGGGAACACACGTGCAACCCAGAATATTGTGTAATATTTTTGCTTGGGTTGAAGGAAAGTCACAGCCCACAGGACATACAAGACACAGGTAGAAGCCACAAAATTTTAGAAGCCAACTACAAGTCTCTTTAATAAAAATTACTATTCTTGAATTCTGCCATTAGAAAGTCACAGAGAGCTACAGAAAAAAAAAAATCCTTCCTTTTGCACAACAAAAAACAAATAAAAAATTAAAATAATGTTTTTATAAGAAAAAAAATAATGAAAACACCAGGTAAAAAGAAATCAGAAAGGTCATGAGGAATGCAAAAGAGCTTTAAAGTTTGTTTATATAGATAAAGAAACATAGGTAGGACTAATAGATATTTGTGGAGTACTTTTTTTTTTCCCCAGGCACATCATGCAGGAAGTAATATTGGTTGCTTCCTGGACCATATATCCGGGTCTGGAGAGGCAATAAAGATCCCAATCATGCATCCCTGAACACATCCTCGTTACAAACCATTTCCTCGGGACTGGGCCCTGTGTTTTCACACCCACCCAGGACATGAGCAAAGCCCAGCACTGGGATCATGAACTTTTCCATGGAATAAAACAGGGGCCCTGCATCAATTCCAGGTCCAGCTTAGCCCGTGGGACCACCAGTAACCTTCACTGCTATACTGGTTTAACTGGAAGGGAAGCAGTAGGATTATACTGGGCCAGCGTCTGGCAGCAAAGTGACTCAGCCTGAGGCAAGCACAAGATGCAGGAGGGGAAATTCCACCAAGACACTATGAAAAATAATTTCCTGATGAAGGAGGTCAAACACCAGAACAGGGATGCTGCTCTGCCCTTGGGGATATCAAAACTCCAACCAGACAGGACCTTGAGCAAACCAACGAAACATCAAAGCTGATCCAAGGTAGAGGTTGACCAAACGACTTCCAGAGGTCCCTTCTACCTCTACTTGTCCACATTTCTGTTCCACTTCACATGGAAAAGTGAAAGGTGGGGGTGGGGGAAAAACCCTCAAAATACTCAGCTTCTTTAGAGCAGAGTGATGCAAAAGGTCAGATTATTAGATGGGGAAAGGAAAGAAATGTCATGTTCTACTTTCATTACCACCCACTGCAACTCTACCGTTGACTGATGTTCACAAATAATGCAAAGAGTTCAATAAAAGCTTAATCTTGAGCTTCTGCTGACAGTGCTGCCTGTACTGCTTGCTTATCTGTTAATTAGAGATGATGGCAAGAGCACAATAATACAGTTCAGTTGTAATCTTACATCATTTACCATCTCCCTTACCAGTGTGTATCAGCACTGCCTGTGTCAGTGCATAAAATGTCTAAAAATGCCAGAATAAATTAGCGTCTGGGTAAAGTGAAGAGCTTATACTGCTGCAGCTGATTGCAGAATGCTGTGGTGCATTATCTTCACCATTACCAGTACCAAGGAAGAGGTTGATAAAGCTCTGAGCAGCAGGGTCAGATACCACTAGCAGGACACCTGCCTGGTTTGGGGCACCAACATCTCTCAGCTAACTCAGGAATGCTGCCTTTTATCCTCATTATTGGCCTCAGTTTTCACTTCTAAATTTCCATCATTAGTGGGAACCAGGGTAGGGTGTCACCCATAAGCCACAGGCTTAAGCTGCTCTAAACCCATAAGCTGCTCTAAACGGTCCCACACTCAGCACTTGCAAGAGCTGCCAAAACTTAAACTTAGAAATATCCCCAGAGCACAATCACACTGGGTCAGCCAGCTCAGAAAGGCAAATTCTTTGAACACTGACAAAGGCAGATCTATCAGAAGGCTGAGGCAATGATACTGAAACACCAACAGCAGAAAGATTTATTCTCACTCCACACAGATTTCTATACAACTTCCACACATAAAAAGTGCCATTATATGCTACTTTATGTATTACTGACATTCCAGCCAAGCATGGCATGGCCTGATGTAGCTGCAAGCAACATCATTGTCTTGTTTGCTTTTGTCCCTGTTCCCATTATTTCACCACAACACTTACACTTAAAGAGACATTGGGGGATGAAAAATATACAGTTGTAATTCAAGCATTATAAAAACTACAAAACCATTCATAAGACAGTACCACTGCCTGATGTACCCATAAGGACACAGACCATATTCTTGACAACAGAACTACATGAAAAAGACAGCAATTATTTTCTTTTCAAAAAAAAAAAGGCGAAAACTGCCTGCAATTAAAAAAGTACACGTGACAGCATCCTGCTGTTTCCAGATTTTCATACTTATGTCTTCAAAGAAAGGTCTTAATTGAGCTAGAAAGAAAAAAAAAAATCACAGGAAATTAATACATCTGAATATTGTCAATGCGACCATGATTGCTTGTGGTAACTCTGCAACCAAGGAACCTGAACAAAATACACCTTCTAGGACACATTTAAGTGACTGCAGCAATACCAAATTCAATACCTTTGAAGCAGCAAGCTCAGGAAGCAGCATATTTGTTTCTGCAGAGGAGGGTAACTGGGTTTAAGTTTTAAAACCCACTTGGAGACTGCACAAAGACTTGGCTGCTGAGCCCTGTGTCAGCCCAAATTTATTGGCTGCAGCAGTTTAAACCTTGGGCACTTCCACTATTTGCCGTCACTGCAACACCTCCCTGAGGCTCAATGAAGACAGCATGGAATTAATTCCATCTGTTCCCCAACTCTCAGCCAACAAGGAATTCCATGTAAGAATGGGACTTCCTATAAACTCGCTGTTAGGGACACATCAAATCCATCTGCTGGACCCCACAGTGTTTAGTGTCTTGCACGCTGGAGCTCAGCACCAGGAATTCAGCAGTGCACGACAAGCTGTGCAATGTGAACCTAACAGAAACCAGATATTCTGGAAGTCAACGAGAAGTGAGATTATTTGGAGACAGAGAGAGGATAGTGTCCCCTGAAAAGTTTCTCTCAAGGGAAAAAAATGAGAGAGAGAAGGGAAAACTGAGGGTCAGTTACATGATTCAATGCACCTTAATGGGAACTTGCCTTCCTGAAACATCCTGCTCCATTAAGACTGCTCCCAGTTTGAGGACTTTTGTTAGGCCAAAAAAGTGTTTGAATTCATGTATTTTGGGTACTGTTAGTTAAGATCTGTTCCAAGCAATGAGAAACAGCTACTTCAGACAAAATGCTTCCATTTTATCTCAATAGCTTGAAAAGCCAATGCTATACTTTTTAAAATTAAACAAATATGGCAGTAATTAAAAAAACCAAAACACCGATTTGGTCAATGTTTCTCAGAAAACCCAAAGAGGACAACAGAAATTTCCACTGAGGTTCCACATAATGCGGATTTTGAAGAGGCAACACAATCTTAAATAACACTGAGGTCTTCAGCTAGGCAAGGAATAGATCTTTGCAGAACACTAAAAGTTTCTAAGAATTGTTTTATATCACTGACACTTTCCTGACCAGTTGATCAGTACTTATTTCAAGCTCCAAACACAACTATGATTATGCAACTACATGAGCAGTAGCTTGAACAAAGAAACAAATCCACTCTCTGAGCTCCCCATCTCATGTCACAGTACATTTTCTTATTTTCACCTCAGTCTACTCTTTTTTTTTTTCCCCAGTTCATTTTCCAAACAGCTAAAGGAATAATGAAAAAAGAAGATCAATCAACATGTTTGTATTTTATTACACTGACTTTTGGGTTTGAAACACAAATGGTTCAGAAAGGTATCAGTCCTTATTTTCTGTTTAACAAACAATGATTTCTGTCTGCATCACTAATGGGGCCTGAAATTAAAATGGATTTTTAGTTGAGCTCCTGTTCATACACTTGTGTCATCATCAATATCAGGCTCGCTCTAGGAACAGGATTTATCTCAGCTATCCATTACAGGGAGGCAAGCTGCTTATAAAAAGCACCAGGCATATTCCCAGGAGCCCCACAAACAGAGCCAAACATCAGGGTTACATAAAGCTTCAGATTCTCCAGGACCTCACTCATTAGGCTTATAAACCTAAAAATAGGGCAACCTTGGAATCAAACTATGCCAGCTACTGAAAGCAAAGGCTTAATGCTGTAATTGGGGTTAAATCCTCGTACAGGTGGAGTTTCTCTAAAATACCTGAATTACAGGGTAAGCACTGAAGGTAAGCACTCAAACCCACTCCTAACACAGGAGAACTTGAGCACCTTCAAGAGCGATGCTGTAGCTCTGCTGCAAATTGCTGCCAAATCTTCCATTAGTGCAGACGCTTTACTGCAGGTAAGTAAAATTCAATACCTTGCCTGAAGCCAACAAGGTGTGCAATTTATAAACTGAGTCAAGGAAAGCAGTTTGTATCCAGGTAGTTCACTTTTTTCCCCCTGAAATTTCCCTTTCAGTGCCGGGGAAGATACAGGGAATTTTTTTTTTTCTGAATACCACATCATCTAAATATTTAAAAACCAGCAGAGTATCTAAAGGATGGGAGTGTCTGCACCTCCCTAAATGCAGAGCTTTTAAAAAATATATTTATTCCTTGAAGCAAGGAAATAAGACTGGGAGGGAAGCTCCAGCAAACTGCTTAAATCTTATCTGTGGTTTTTGCACAAATAAGAGGATCTTCAAACAAGCACTCTCCTCCCTACCCCCACATCTATAATTTAGCAATGAGAGCACTCCTTTCTTTATACCTAGGGGGATATGCTCATTTTAGGTCTATTTGGTATAAGAAAATGAAAGGACTGAAAAAAAACCAGCAAGAAAACATCAAAGCTGAATTAAGGAGCATGCTGTATTCTAATGAATATGAAATTACTTCAAATAGGGACTTTCAACACCTTTTGTACGTGTTTTTAATAAGCTTATGACACATTTATGCCTCAAATTGTCCTACAAATTAAGGAAGTACTTATCTTGCTTAGAAGACCTGAAAGCAATTAGGAAAGAGACGAATATATGCAGCTTTTACCTGCCTACAAGGCTGTTTAATTCTCTTAATAACCAGTGCAATCCTTCCAGAAAGTCTACACAGCAAGACAACGAAAGGAAAAGTAAAATTACATAAACAAGAAAGGCTTGTCAGAAAGCAGAACACACACAAAAGGAGTAAACATCCTAAAATCATGCAGAATGTCCAGTATTGTACCCAAAGGCCTGATTTTAAGAATTTAATCCAGGACATTCCTCCTTTCTCGAAAAGAGGTTGATTAGGCTAATGCAAGGATAGGCACACAGCTGTGCAGAGTACATCCTTTGAAAGCGCAGCATAAAATGAAACTGACTTCACAGGGGCCAACTCTTTTGCTAATAATATCTAACATTCTCCATCAAACTAAGCAGTTTATCGGGGGATTACAAGGAGATTACTGAAATGCATCATATTAAAAAAAAACCAACAAACCCTCCAAAACACATTTTGACACAGTGACAGCCTGTAAGGAGGTATAATATACAAAATCTGGTAAAAACCTCATGCTTGTCTTCATATCATCATAGATTTATATTTTCACTAATATAGCAGTTTCTATACATTATGAAAAGGGGGTTTTAATTTAAATTAATTTTTTTATCTATCACATATCATCAGCACTTACAAGATCAGCATTAATTTATTAGCTGAATAGAGCAATGAGATAAAAAATTAGGAACAGAGGACTGAGAGGAACCTCCGAGGGTAACTGAATCCAGCTCCTTGCTCCTACTGGCAACCATGACCATTTTTTTGGAGGGTCATATTGAAATCACTTCGTTTCTTGGTCTGCTAATCTCTTCACAAAGCTATTCCTGGACAACTGTTTCCCAGCAGCCAGAAAATCAGCAATTTCCATCCTAAACTTATTAACAACAAGTTTAGGATTATTTGTCCTCAAATTAACACACAATCACTGGCACCAGATCCAAGTGCTTCTGAGATAAAAATGTCACTGGCAGCTCTGTAAGTGGAAAAGGTGCATGGCAGAAAATAAAAGCTCATCAGTGCTGAAATAACAGGCTGGATTTTAAAAGTACAGCAGCTGCCTTCAATATTCAGAGAAAATGAATCTTCAGGATCTGTCAACCAGTCCAACCAGTCAGAGCCATGCCATAACAAAAGCAGAAAACTACAGGATGGAAATGAGCTGCTGCCATCAGAAAGGTGATTTGGTGATTTATCATTCTCAAATTGCTGCTGCTAAAAGAGCAAAACTTTCAGAATTTCTGTTTAAAATAATTAGAGGCTAATAAGCGGCCCATTAACTTTTTTTTTTCTTTTTAGGATGGCAGAATGTGGTGAAAAAAATCTAGAGCAAATCATCTAAGAGACTCGGGGTTTTGAAACACTGTCAAGGAGACACAGCTGAGAATAACCATAGTTACAGAACCTTTATCCTGCATGTGCAGAGAGCACTACAGAGCCTGCTTGGCTGGAAGCCTCTCCATTTATTGTGTTTAGTTCATCAATATTTGACAACTGAAATAACTCTTATTTTGACCATGCAGGTTCCTACATAAATTAATAAATAACGCAAAATACACCCATAAGTGAAGTTCCAGGGAACAGCAACACTTTCCCCTCATTTCAATTCATGCTTTTTTAAATACCAAAAATGCTGTCACGTACTTCAGCTTCTTCCCTTTAAAACTTCCTGTATTAAACACTGGTATTGATTTCTACTCATATTTAACAGTGAAAACTACAAAGATAGTAATTAAGTTTTCCAATTTAACACTGTCTCAAGTCTTCTTACATCATATTTTTGAAGGTATTAATAGAAGACCTAAAAATAAGCAACATACAGAGCAGCCAGGAGAGATACCTAATACCCAACAAAATGCAGTCAAGGGGATGAGCACTATGGCTATTTTTAGAAATTTTATTTTATATAGGAGTTTAAAGACTAATTAATTTTGTGGGAAAGGGAAACAGCTGAAAATAAAGTACATCAAAAACGTTACAACTGGTTGGTTTGTGAGGCTACACCTCACCTCTCCTCCCTGGCCTGGGCCATCCAAGGAGCAGAGCACTGGTTTTGGCATCACTCATTCTAAACTTTTGCTACATTTAAATTGAGGAAGGGATACTACTTAAAATTAAAAATACTTATAAAAATATTTATAAATAAATAAATATATTTATATTATAACATAATATAAAAAATGCCTCAGTACTTCACTGCAAAAAAAAACAGTGGTTCATCATCAAAATCACATAAGAAGAAAGTCTTCATTAATAAACATTTTTAGGCTTTGATGTTATTTAAAATTAAAACAAAGAATCACGAAATAAGTTGATACATTTCAGAATATTAGAAGCTACAATATTTGGGGGAAAATACAAAAGTTCCTTCTAATGTGACTGAAGTTTGATTACATCAAAATTTTGAATAAATCATAGGTTTGGGGTTTAGGGGACCTTAAAGATCATCTACCCCCTCACAGTATTTCAGTTTTAAATGCTATAATTATACAGTAATTCAAATATAAATAAGATCTGAAAAATAAAAGATTTAAGCACTTAATTTAAGCAATTTAGCTTTATCGACAATGGGTAAAGACAATTTATTCCCTAAATTTGAACACTGAATAAAAACCTCAACTGTGGAATATTATACCTAAATATGGTTTATTATTGAGTATAAATGAGAATATAAAATTTCTGAAATAATCTGAGGATAAAGTGAGTTTCACCAATATTTATTTTTTATATCTAACTACCTTGCATTTGAGCTTATGTAATTGACTAAGACACAGAGAAATAACTCACAGCAGGAACAAGCCCTTAGAACTCTTCCACAGAGCGATAATGCAGAAATAAAACCTAATTTCCTTCATTCACACCAATGTGCAAGCACTGCTTTTCTTTCAGTTTCCTAAAATGAGTAAGTAAAATCTTTTTTCCCCCCAAACATTCTTCATATGGTCACATAGAGCAAAGTTCAGGGTATGTACAGCTTTTGTTACCATCACTACTAAACTTGGAATAAGAAATCTTTACAATATGTGAGCAATCTATTTACAGGAGAACTGACAAAAAGGAAAGGAAGGAAAACATTTACATAAGGAAAAAAAAGGCAGGCAGGAGTATTCAAATAATAGTCAGAGCATTTAGTTCAGTCAAATATTTAATGATTTCCAACAACCAACACCCCTGAGAGCGTTAAGAGGAAGGAAACAAGGTGTTTAAAATCATCTTTTTAATTCCTATTGCAATTTCGTAAGTGGAAACGTAACCCTGCAAATAACCCACAGGAATTTCTAAGGAGGGGGAAGCAGGGGATGACACACACAGGCACTGCTGGTTCAGAGCTGTCTGCACAGAAAGCGACACTGCGAGGCCCAGGGAGAGCTCCTCTGCTGCCAGGATGGGGCTGGCAGAATCAACAGCCCTGAGTTAATTATTTCTAAAGAGCAATAATTAACGGCTGGGGCAGGTGGAGAGCTTTGCTCCACATCTTCCTGTGCAAGGCATCGGAAGCCTCACCACTCAAACCACGAAGAATGAGGAATTCTCCTGACAAGCTAAAAGCAGCACGGCCCTAAAGTTGGTTCCCTAACATGACAAGCACACATAAGAAACAAAAGGCTGTAAGCATAATGCTCACTTTTCAGATTTTTACCCAGTCCCCCAAGGAAAAAGAGCGGAGTACCTGAGGGCTGGGGGCAACAGTGCTCAAACCACCACAAACAGTGCTAAAAAGCAATGTTTTCTACCCCAGGCATGTCCATTTGCCCGTGGAACAAATCCCATGTAGCACATTAAACCATGTTCCAGTATGTACACAGAGAGTGCCAGAGTTTTCCTTACACATCATAGAAGTTGTCTTTTCTTACATCTGTAAATAAAAGGCTGTAATGCCATGGTATACAAGGAAGGGGTTATTTTTAGCCCAGACCAGCTGACTGTTGCAGTTCAGAACGTGATTTGCGTGTAATAAAAGAATTAATCTGATAGTAAATTAAGGAAAAAGATGGAGGTCGCATGGAATTCCATTATAAATTGATTTCTGAGTGTAACATTAAATGAATGCACTTCATATTGAAAGAATTAAAAAACTGTTTCAGAATAAATTTGTGAAATTTTTTTATGTGAAAGTAACTGACAGTGGCAAGGCAAAATAATAGAAGTCAAAGACCCTGTTGCTAGTTTCATTTTTGACGGAAATTATAACATACAAGTCTTTAATGAAATTAAATAGTGCAAACTACATTTCACCTACTGCTAATAAAAAAAAATAAGTAACTGAAAAAAAACCCACAAAACAACCTTCCTACAGACTCAACAAGGACTAGAAGAAATGTTTCATTTCAGATAAAATCCCAATAGTAAAAATTAGTGGCAAAACATAAAACTGAAGTTTTTCAAATACATGCAAAGCAGTATCCTGTGGAAGTTTCAGTTTCTTGGAGTCCGTCCCTTCTCCAAGCGTTCTAACAACACAGCAGATATGGGAGTGTAACCCCAGCTGCTGGCACACTCCAGAACCACTCCTGTCACCCTGCCCAGGCAGGTCCCCAGCTCTCTGCTCCTGGCACTCGCCCTCTGCCCCTTTCCTGATTCCCGTTCCTCATCCCCTCCTCTGAGCTCACAGGAATCCCTCAGAATTCCTCACAGAATTCCTGATGGCGCAAACTCGGGGCAGGTCACCTCTTGCCAGGCACAAATTCCTTTCCAGGCTGGGAGAGAGGAGAATGAGCCCACACAGGTTTCGCTCCCCACGCTGGAGGGGCAGGGAAGGGCAGGCCGAGGCACTGCAGGGTGAACTCCCTGCCCTGCTCGGAGGCAGCTGGCACCAGGCACATCTCCAGGGAAAATGATGTGCTCTCCCTCCAGCTTGAGAGCTGCTAAACTAGAAAAAAATCTGAGTCCAATCGAGGCCAAAGGGTGTTCCTGGATGAAAGAACTGATGTCAGGAAGCCAAAATACTTCTAGAATTAAAGGTTTATATGTTGGATGCTGTATTTTCAATATATCTCCGTTTCATTCCAGCAGCTTCAAATAAGGAAACATCCCAAGGATGGTGATAGCATGCTGGATTTGTTGCTATCTGCAGAAATTAGTTCCTATAAATAATTTTCCCAGGCTTTTAAAGACACAGCTGTACCAAGTTTCCCCCAGAATCAAAATCACCAAGACATTGATTCACTGCATCATTTGTCACTTCCACAAAGGTTGTGACAGGATCCCAACACCATCCCAGGTTTTTTCTGGAGATGCCTCATCACACATTTTAATCTTATTATCTGTAAAGATGGAGCACCATCTGCAACAAGCTTTTAAAGCATTTCTTCTCCAGGAGCAGAATTCAGCAACGATAACAAGATTCTGTGAGCATGACTGGATGAAATTTTGCCGTGTTAACCATGACCCAAAAAACAGTGCCGTGGTTTAGGAGGAGGATTCGGAATTGCAGGAATATAGTACAAATCTCACTCCAACCTCAACATGTGCTCACTACTTCAGCCCTTACACACAACCCATCAGCTGCAAAGAGGGATTTTACAAAGCCAGAATAGATACAATCGGTAACCCATAATAATATCCAAAAAATCTCAGACTTGTATGGATTTCTCAAGTTAAATCTTGCAATGAACTAAAGGAGAGGAAGCAGCTCACTGACTTCTCAGCCTAAATACATAAAATATTTAAACTCTGAAATCAGGATTTAAATTCACACCTGCCAAGCGAGTGATGAAATGACAACACTGGAGCAGAGACAAGCTTGGGTCTGGCACGGGCAGGGTTATTGCAGTTTACAGAAACTCATTGCTGGATTGGTGCCAGCCACATGGATGATCTTGGGAACAGATTACTTGGGAGCAAGGAGCCATTGAGAAAGGTACCCAGTACACATTTATTCTCATTTAAACAATCCTTGAGTCACAGAGTGTGCTTGAGAAGGCAAAAGAGGTTTAGATGAGAATACATTCCCAATCAGAAAACCAAATGGAAGAGTAAGAAAACATAATTAATTCTTCAGATGTAAAAAGTTATGAAAATAATTCCTCAGTGAATGACAAAATTAACTGGATCTGCTTCTAGGCAATGACCTCCTCTACAATATTCTGCTTGAAAAAACTACAACTTCCACCATGCAAAAACTCACCCCTTATTCTGCAGAATCAAGAGCAAGGGCAAACAGGGGAGAAGCTCTGCTCAAGCAACACTGTACAGACAGATCACTGCATCACAGCTCAGAATTGCAGGGCTCTCTTCTTATTCTGACTCATCCCTTTAATATTCACACTCCTCAGGACCAGGATCTCGTGAAGCATAAATACATCTTTGCACAAGACTCTGTACCACAGCAATGAAAACCAAAACAAGTCCTGTCCCACGTTTATCTCACATTTATCTCCTTGATCCTGAGAGTCTGTGCAACCCCAGCACTGCTACATATCCCCATTTTACAGGTGGAGGCAATATTAGTCTAATATACAAATAAGACTCAAAGCAATTCCATTTTTAGTCTTTTGGAGAGCCTTAAATCAATGACAAATGCAGAGTGGTGTCTAAAAACAACATTTAGGAAAGCCAGACACATTTTTACTTTGAATACCATAAGCATGTTATGATCTGCAGGTCCAAGTGTGAAGAGGCAGCCCAAGGGTGTGCAGGCACAGGTTAATTAGCAAAACTAGAATGTCTGGATTGCTGGTAAACTTCTGTCTTGTAAACACATCAGCAATCTATAAATAAAAAGTTGTGTTATCAGAGATCTTGGTATCTTCTCAAGAGACAGCATGCAATGTTCTTAACCCTAAAATTACCCACCATCTTCACAATGGGCTCTTTTCATAAAATTAAGGTGGAAACACAATTTTGAATAACACCTTGGTTTAGTGCATTATTCTAGAGAAAGCCTGAAGTCTCCCATCAACAGAGAACCCATTTTGGACACAGCTGTTTTGAAGCCAAGCAAGCTTTGACATTTTACATTGTTCAACAGGATTTTTGTGGAAACTGATTTCACAAAATAACTTAACAAAGAAGATCTACAGAGAGAGATTTTCATATCCCAGCTTGACTTGAACGCAATTCACCTTAAAAACCATTTTAAAACTGACTAATTTTAGAACCGTTATGCAGGTACTACACATGTTAAATAATAACCAGTGTTCTGCCTCTTCTCAAACCAAAGTCCAAAATGTGCATGAGCAGGAACGGTTTTTTTTATTCAGTCTGAAATTTTTGAAGGCTTCATAACTAAGAGTGCTGAAAGAAAGCAATGTTTTATTCTGTGTTAACAACTAATCCAGGACTCATTATCTTGTTTCAGGGCTCCCACTTTAAGTGCCACACCAAGACTTTGCCAAGTCCTGGTGCTGTGAGGAACAGGTAAGAGAAGCCTGTGGTGCCTCTGCAGAGAGTGTGAGGTGGGAGGAGGGATCAGGCTGGGAGCTCTGCGTCAGGGACACACCGGAATTAGGACAGGCTGCCAGAAAACTAAGCAGGACAACAGCTCCTAAGAGCAGACATGCAGCCTTCAAAATCACCTCATGGCAACACGGGTTCTGTCATTAAAGCAAATTAATAAAATATCAAAGTTAAGGGCTAGGCAAAGGTTAAAGGGTGGATTTGTAGCTTCGTGCTTTCCTTTGGAATGCAGAAATTAAGACTGCATTCCTGCAAAAATATGGAGGCAGATACACAGACAAGTTGAGGCTAAATCAGGAATTATAAGCAGCAAAACCTGCAAGTTTTAGCTGTTGTTATGCCACACACACAGGCTGCTGCCCACCAACCAGGGGCAGATCTCAGCTGAGAGAAACCCCAGAGCCTAGAATTCACTCCCACAACAGAGAGCCAGAACAGCTGGAGAGAAGCCAACAGACCCAACTCCAACTGGGCCTGCTGGGGTTTCTGAAAAGAGCTCATTGACATGGCCCACGCTCCCTTATTCAGCACAGCTGTTTCCAAAGCCACTCCCCAGCCCAGGCATATTTTTTCCCATCCTATTTCACAAAAGATTTAAACATATTTCCAACAGATGCGCTTTGTACTCCAGTAATTCAGTGATATTTCCTGATGACTGGTTAACACAAAAACTGTGGCTGGTTGCTCCAAAGATTGCATCTGTTACCCTGCATCTCGCCATCAGGTCAGAATGAATGCCTGACTGCAGAGACACCACAGAAGAAATTACTCTGGTTTTAAGCCTCAACCTGGAGATAAATAACTTGCCCATGCAACAAGAGCTTGAATTAAAGCTTCTGTTGTTTCAAAATATGATCTAATAGGGGAAGGAAAAATAAAAGAGAAAACCACAACCTGAAAAGTAACTTGAATATTTTCTTATCAATTTTACAGATAAAGCAACAGAAAATACCTCTTGATCATTTTCTCAAGCAAGATCATCCTTATTCCCATCAGCCATTTGATTTCTGAGAGCATCTTAATTCAATTAATTGTGCACAACAAAACAACCTCCATGGAAGAATTCATTCACCCTAAAACTCACTGGGAGCTACAAAGAGAGCTTGGCTCAAGGAGTGAGTTTCTCCTACCACAACACATCAGCAGAGCCATCATCTGAGCTTTCTGTGCACACAACAGCACAGCAGGAAAAGCCCCACACCAAGTGAAAAGGGCTTACCTGAGGAGAATGAGTTTGAAGTATCTAATTTTCTGCTCCATTGATAACTATATTCTAAAATAAGATCGGAGGGGATGAAAATAAATCATGTCCATATCATTAAGCCTGGCAAAATTCTATTTGCTGAGGAATGGTGCTGTGGGCTTTTCCTTTCAGGGTCAGCACTGTGTGCCATGGTAAATCATACAAATTATTTCACAGAGTGTATTTATGTTTTACACAAGCACAGGGCATCAAGCCATTCTCTGAGCTTCCTAGGAAGCAAGGGTTGCATCTTCTCACTGGTGCTTCTCAATTACTCTTTCAAGAGATTTTTGCAATGAGAAATTTTTTTTGCATGATCCATTAAGTTGGCCACTTTCTCGTCACAAGCATTCAGTGAATGCTTCAGGTGGTGTTCATAGTTCTGTCCTTACATGCAACCATAACAAGTATAATTTAAATTATATCAACTATTTATGTGACAAAATATTTTTATGTAAAACTTCAGGACACCTTATCGTACTATCAAAATGAAATTTCAATACTGAGCTCAAGCAAATAATTTCCACTTCAAAAAGTACATTGGGAAAGTGAGAGGATAATATGTGCAAGTATCAGCACATCTCGTGTCTCTCTAGGTTACTAAACCTTCTGTATCAAGGGCAGCTTGCTTTACTAAATATTAATGCAGAACTCTGCATAATATGAGGCTTCAGTTATTCAGAGGATCTCTGAACTGCAAATAAAAATAAGCATTAAAGCCCATACTATTAACTACAGATTAAGGTCAGATCCCAACAGTTGTTCCACATGGAAGAATGTAATAGATAAACATTCACTGACCATGATACTGATCCCTTCTACAAAGCAGATTGTGAGATCCAGGCTTTAAAATTTTTAAGAACATTTATTAGCTCAGCATGAATGCAATCCTACACTCTCACAAAGAGTGCAGAACTGGGACAAACTGTGTTCTGGAGGGTCTAGAAAGGCATCACTTACGCACTTGCTGGCCAGCCCAGTTTGCATTCTCTGCAAATCTGACAGTTATCACTGATTTCCTTTTCATTTTGCCATGTTAAATGTCAAATGATCCAATGTCTGACACTGCCCTTTTAATTATTACAACCAAAGCTTAAAGATGACACATGCGCATCCCCTCACCCCTTCAAAGTGAGGCTCAATGAAACACAGGCAACAGTGAGAATTCAAAGGTCAATATTTGCATAAGTGGAATGAAAGCCAAGAAAGCAAGAATTATTAAAAATTTAATTCTACAATTAGTACTCTTTCTAATGTATTGATTTAAATTACAAAGTAAGCTTCACAGATAGTGCTGAGGACTTCATTAAAATTTACTGAGCTTATTTATCAAGGCTTCTTTCAGAAAGCTCATTGTAAAATCCTGCACAACTCCAATTAGACCTCCCAAATGCATTAATGATATATGAGGTCTTTTAGTCCCTTCATCAATCTTAGGCTACACATTTACTTATATAATCAATACTCCAAAGTTACGGAATGTCCATAAATTCATGGCCTCGCATCAATGAATTTGTTCACTTGATACCTTCTCACACTGAGTCCCTGTTCCTGTCAGTCACATTAACCCAACCAACCACATTTTATTGCTCTGTAATCAGGATTCAAAAGCACTTGAGATGATAGGAGCAATAAAAACCCTTGAGATTTTATATGTCCATTATGGTGACTGGGTTGTTTAAAAACAGGAGCTGCAGTTGCAGTCTGTGACCTTAAATATGCAGAACACCACCACAGAGCCAGGGAAGCTCAGGGTACAGGCAGGAAACAAAGGAATCTAAAGGCAAAGACTCTCTGCAGAAACCAGGAAAGGGATGCAGCGGTGACAAATGTTTGTCCTTGCTCTTCCCAAAATAGAAACAGCTCTATTAGCAAATATTTAACAGTGTTTTATTGCCTTTTCTAGTCTATTTATTAAAAAAGAAACCCGGACAAGGCATATTGAGCAAGACGTCAGAGTGAGGTATTTGTGCTCCATTATGTCTGTCCCAGGCAGTAAAGCAGTCCCAGGCCTCCAGGGATTTCCTGCTTGATGGACTTTCAGGAGAACCCCTAACACTGACAGACCCTGCCTTCAGCACATTTGTTGTCAAGTATCCAAACCCACAGAAACCATGCAAAACATCTGCTGCCACAAAATGATGGTGCAGCACTGAATAAAACACAAGCCTTAAATGTTTGTAACATAATGCATTTATATTCTGAAATGAAAGTGACGCCTGGCCTTGTACCAAGTTTAATAATATACAACATAATTCTGTTTTTGCCAGGGGTTCAAAGAAGCTCAAGCTCAATTAGATCATCAGCACTTTATATAAACTTGACAACTAAGCTGTTCCTCATTACACAGCATCAGGAGATGCTGACAAGATTTGGGTTTTGCAGAAATCTTAGAGATGAGCTTTGCTGCCTTGTATGAAAACAAGGGCAGGCATCAGTTTTACAGCTCCACCAGCCACACCTGGGGTACCTGAGGCAGAACAAAACACTTAAAAGAACTGCTCAGTGAAACAACAACTGGCAAGAGCACATGGGGAGCACCAGAACGTAAAACCCTCTAATGCAACAGCCTGCTGTGCAGTTGGCATAACGACTGCAGATCCATTAAGAAACAATACAGCTTCCGAGGAAAATGTATAAAACATATCTGCCACTTGCACTTCAAAACCCTCTTCACTGACTACACAGCTTTTCAGTGCTCCTTTTCAGAGGCAAATCGAGGGTATTGCTGCACAGGGATAGCACTTACAGACACTGCAGGATCTGTACTGGTGCTACCAGCACACAGGTCAGACTCAGACAAGCAAAGAGCTGCAGACCCCAGCACAGGAAGGACGTAGAGCTGTTGGAGAGAGTCCAGAGGAGGCACTAAGGTCGTCAGGGGGATGGAGCAGCTCTGCTGAGAGGAAAAGCTGGGAGGATGGGGGTTGTTCAGCCTGGAAAAGCGAGGTGACATAATTGTGGCCTTTAGCACCTCAAGGAGCTACAGAAAGATGGAGAGAGACTCTTTACAAGGGTGTGGAGTGACAAGACAAGGGGAATGGATCCCCGCTGACATGGAACAGGGGTAGATGGGATATTGGGAAGGAATTCCTCTCTGTGAGGGTGGACAGGCCCTGGCACAGGGTGCCCAGAGAAGCTGTGGCTGCCCCATCCCTGGCAGTGTCCAAGGCTAGGCTGGATGGGGCCTGGAGCACAATGGGAGGTGTCCCTGCCCATGGCAGCAGGGAATGGGATGAGCTTTAAGGTCCCTTCCAACCCAAACCATTCTGTGGTTCTATGAATACAAAGAAATAAACTGCCATTAAAAAAACACCACTTTTCCCTCATGACATACTGGGCTAAGAATGATACTTCAGTAAGTTTTCATACTTAAAAACCCACAATATTCCCCAGGGTCTTCAGGCAGTTGCCATCCTTGTGTGTTTATCCTGGCCACACACTGTGTTGAGACACCATAAAATATAGTTTAAGCTGCACAACAACATCTATTGAACCTTTACGGTGTTTTAAAGGTTCACAATTTAGGATCTTTCAGTTAGATCAGAAGTTCAGAGCAAGGTCTAGGCATCAAACTATTTGAAACAGAATATAAAGAAGATGTTTTTCTCCATTCTTTCTGTAATGTTGTGGCATTTGTCTCAATGGCACATACAAGAACTGAAAAATACCCAACCAGAGGAATCTACCTATTGCTTTCTGCAGCATCCCCATCACATCTTTTAACAGAGAAGTTCCACTCTATAAAAGTACATCGAGGAGATGCAATTTGCAAAAGCTGATGACAAAAAAAGGAAGATATAAAACTGACATACTTGGAATAATCTCGAATTTAATCAAAGTTTGCAAACAAGGTAGGAGCAGTCCAAAATCTGACTAATTTCACAGCACATCACAAATTCAGTCAGCTAACCTGTCACGATGGAAAAACACAGAAAAACTGTATATGCACCCTTATAATAAACTCTGCTGCTTAATCTGTTTCTCTGTTTATCATAACAGGGTTATTTTGTAACATTTTTTATGAGAGCAAGTACAGGGAATTGTTAGGCTGAAATCTATTTTATACAATTCTGGAACAGGAGAAAAATGGAGCTGCCCAGAACATGTCAGCATCTTGCAGGGTGTCACCTTCAGACACACAAAAATCCTCTGGGGGTCAAAGTCTAGATGCAAGAAATGGAAAAGCAGCTCAGGTAAGAGAGTCTAGGGAACAGGCAGCAGGTAACACCTCTCCCAGGGAATCAGGAGATGGCCTGGAAACACACACAGGGTGATAGATGGAGAAAAATAATTATGAGGGGTTTTTTTCCCAACAGCAACACCTTAAGAAAGAAACTTAAAATCAACCCAATAAAACACTGATGTACACAATGTCTTTGCATAAAATAAGGATTATTTCTGCACTCGCAGAACATAAAGATTCACCTTTTTTTTTTATTGAAAGCCAATTTCTTGAGAACAAGAATACTTCGAGGTAGATTCTGGCGAATCCTGCTGAGTAAAAACGAAAATAACAAACCCACACAGACTAGAAGGTGAAAGAAGATAAAGCATTATTCCAACTCCTCCTTGTACATGAATAATGGCTTGTTTACTAAGGAGCTGAAATACCACATTCAGCACGCAATCCAGGGAAGTTCAAAATGCTGTTTATTTTAAAGGAAAATGAAGAGTGAAGTATCTGTGCTTTGGGAAGAGAATTACACTGGGAATAAGCTTCAGCATTCCTCAACATGAGAACTTCCATCTACAGTCCATACCTTGCCCCCATTTGGCAGTAAAATGAGGAAGGTCAGTATTTGAGCTACTTTTTGGAGTCATTAATCCTTTTTAAACATATTTTAAGTAGACACCCTCATGCACCTCCTCAGTGGTTTCAAAACCCAGGCACACATAACCCAATTTCCAAGCATCTGATTCTTGTAGATTTAATAGGGGAAACAAATTTCCACCAATATTTTGTTGTGCCATCAGTGTAAGGATCACTTAGGAAAACGTTGAATTTTCAGAAACACAATCTTAATAAAATTTTGCCTGAGAATAAATTGCAACTTCCAAATGCAATTACAAGCTTCATTTAGCTATATGGAAACGCTGGCAGTGTGTACAATACTAAGAGCTGTATATAATTCTTTTAATTAAGTTAAAGACAAATAAGGAGCAATAGCTGAAACTCTAGTTAAAAATCACTATTTTTTAATATGGGCTATTTTCTTAGCAAAAAGAAGACAACTTGACAATTGCTACACAAGGCAAATAAAGCCTTGAATGTGCAATTTGTGTTCATCACTGTCCATCCACGGATACTTCTGACAGTGGCCAAACCTCTATATGTGATTGTAAATGATGAGCAAATCTTCCAAATCTTGACAGGCCATTGTATAAAGACAAGTATTAATTAGTCTTTTATAGCTTCATTTTAAAAATTAAGTAGCAAACTAAGAGATCGATAATGTCTATATTTTTGGTGTTTCTGGATTAATTTGCACTTTTAGATCAAAAAGTGTGTTTCTGTATCACTCTAAGTGATAAATAAAAAAGGGCATTTTGTAAACTATACAGGACAGAAAAAATAATAATTCCAGTAAACTTCTATATTTATAAGGACATATTCCAGACCTCTAATAAAGCTCATTGGATTAAAAGATTTCAATTAATACAGTAATGTGATTTCAAAATCTAAATGAATTAGAAGATAACCTGTAAAAAAGGGCTATATGCCTGCAGTACCTTATAGTCTGTATTACGTAATTGCAAAAAGGAATGAAAAAACCTCCTGTAAATCAAATTCTAACTAAGAAACCAGAGTAAATGACACTGAAATGCAGAGAAAGTTACATATGCACGTGTTTGGCTGCCTGACTTAGAAGGTAACAGTTATGAATCACATTTGTGGAAGGCATAATTCATAAATAGCTGCAATTGAAAAATTACCAGCTGATAATCAGCTCCAAGCACTCCCAGCCTCTGCAAGCCTTCAACAGGCACTGCTGGAAACAGAATTAAAATGTTCAGCATCTACAAGAATTTAAAAACACTTAAAGGGTAGTTCCTGTTATTAATTATACACAAGGGAGTCCTTCTCTCTTAGACTTTCATGCTTTCTAAAAGCTGAGGAACTGAGCCTAAACTATTTATTAAATAAATTATTATTTTTACCTGTCACCCTAAAGAGAAACAACCCACAAAAGCAAACATAAAAGAAATAATTATCAAGGCATCCCAACAGAGAAATCTGTTTTCTTCATCTTTCTGTAACTTTCTTTCCAACATTTCATTAAATTCTGCTCGTGGCATCCGCAAAAATCTTGTATAAAATGAGCACCATATGTGGCTGGGTAACAGCAGCTGATGTGCAGGATTATATCAAGGCAGAGGGAAAAATAAAGAGCACGCCAAACTTTATCTTGCCCATCCCCAAACTGGTTTATCTGTCAACTTGGGATGAGCTATTACTCCCACATGTTCAATTAGAAGCTGACGAGCTTCACAGAATTACGTCCAGGGCACTGGAACAGTCAGTCTCTTCACTGGAACACACTGCTGGGATATCTAACCATTCCAAGTAAACAAAACAAAACAAAACTTCACATGTTACAAGTGTGGGAAGGGTGAAGATTATTTTGCTCTTATAATGTAATATACAAAAAAACCATTTATTGCAAGATAAGAATTAATTATATTTGAGTTTGAAGAGCACAGTATCATCAAGGAAATTTTCTAGAAAAACAGAATTACAATGGTATATTTATTTATTTTACTGCCACGTTCAGTGTTGAATTAATTATATAGTTAATTGTGTATTGTGCATCAAGGATCACAGAATCAGAAAAGACCTGCAAGCTCATAGAACAGTTTGGGTTGGAAGGGATCTTAAAGCTCATCCAGTGCCAACTCCTGCCATGGGCAGGGACACTTTCCACTATCCCAGGGGGCCTTGGACACTTCCAGGGATCCAGGGGAAGCCACAGCTTCTCTGGGAATTTCATTCCAGGCCTTCACCACCCTTTTAGTAAAGAATTTCTTCCTAATATCTAATCTAAGCCTTCCCTCCTTCAGGCCTAGCACTACACACCCTGGTGACCATCGAGTCCAACCCTTAACACTGCCAATGCCAGCACTAAACCATGTCCCCAAGTGTCACATCCCTGTCTCCAAATCCCTGCAGGAATGGTGACTCATCCTGATCTAGTCAATGTACTGACCTTGAATGCCCGTGGTTGTAACAACAAATGCTCACCAACACAAACAGAGGCACCTTCCCTGTCCTGACACTGATGTCCTGCTGTCCCTTCTTCCCAGCAATGATGCTCAGGGACAACACATCCCCTTCCCAGCACAGAAGGCAATGGCTGAAGGCAGAACCTACACATCTGCATTGTCAGGTAATGCTCCAACAGGAACACAGGTGTAGAGGAAAGTGCTCTGAACTAAGCTCCCAATTTCAGGGCTCGTACGTCTGATGAGCTGCAGGGGGATCCAGGAACCAAAATCCTCTAGCACCTGCTCTGTAGCACCCAAAACCACTTTCCACGGTCCAAGACCACCCAGCAACATAGACCAAGCTGGGATGACTGGGATACACATTTCCAAAGGGCTCTCCTGATCTGAACCAGCACTGATGTATCTGCACTCATTAAGACTCAGGAGTTTCACCCATCACTGCTGTTCTCAGGAAAAACTCGAAACATGGGCAATTTTTCAAAGATCTCTCAGAGTTCACCTGCGGAAATAAGAACAGAATCTCAACTTTCACAGGCATCAGCAATTAAGAGGACCATATTTCCTCATAACATGGGTCTGATGTTGCAAAAGTAAGGACAGCCAAAGGAGGGGAAGCACAATAAATAGAAGCTGACAAGACAAATGCACAATAAGCATCTTATCTCTGTGTGTGTATGTCAAATTATCTGCAGATCAGTAAAATTACTGCCCTTTGAGAAGTGGTCACAGATAGACAGTCCAGAGATCAGTCTGAGGGCAAAAGGCCAGTGGAAAGGACAAAGGAGAGAGGAATCATGGAAACTGTGTGCAGATACAGTTTCTGCTCCCAGGTGCTGTTTATTATTTTGTTCTGGTTGTGATTTTTTGAGGGAGTGTGTGTATCTGTTTGGCTTTTGCTCTGGGGGGTTCCATTCTGGAACAGATACCTCCAAGTTATGCAGATGAAAACACACTAATGAGACAGCAGCTGTAAGTATATTTTTACTGAGTTCTCATTTCAGAAGATTTCATGCTGACTTTTAACATCACAGCCTTCCATGGAATTGAATTCCCAATCTCAGGCTTACAGCAACATTAGTTAATGTAAACTCTAGCACATGACTAATAAATAATATAAAGAGCACAAAGGAAAACACCCACATTGTTCAAGCCCTGGTCTGTAATACCCCATCTCACCACAAAAATGATAATGATACAAGAGAGGCAATTCTGGCATAGAAAGGGGAACTTGCTTTGTGTCTTATCCACCCTTTGGCAAAAACATTTCCAAGTAAGGAAGACAAATTATTTTTATGAGAAGCAACACAGCAATGCAATAGATTTTTCTCTCTTAGGTTACAAAGGAAAGAGAAGATTGTAAAAGGAGTAAGAAACTGTAGAGGAAACACACCATCAGCCTGGAAAACCAAGAACTAAGCCTTGATCCATACACAAAAAAGAATAAATTGTGCTGCTTCCACAGTATTTCAGTACTGAGGATTGATGAAAACTGTCAGCCAGGTTGGACATGGTCAGAGTTTTCATTGGTTCAAATTTTCAGATCATAGAACATTAAACATTAGTTTCTTGACTACATCACTACAGAGACCTTTAATACAACATTTTTAATGAAAATACACGATTTAAAAATGAGGTGGCATCAGTGGTTTCTTTGGTCTTTTTGTTGTAGAAGGGAGGTCGAGAACCCTATCAGATAAAAGATAAACAATGCAGAGGAAATGAAGTGCTGGTTTGATGTACCAATGTTACAAGATTTGAACATTAAAAAGTAATAAAATACCCCCATTTCCCTCTTTAGTGAAGGAATTGCTGTAGATATCTGCCTAGTCCAGACCTAGCATGGCACAAGCTGTTCCAAAAAGCTTAGGACAACAATGAAAGGTAGAATTCAACATTCAGAGAAAAATGATCTGAAAAAAAATTCAGGGAAGACAGGAAAAACCAGCAGAAAGAGCAATAGTTGCTCAGGTTAGTAAAGTATAATGATCTGCCTTAATTGATTTCTCTAATTTTTATTTATGTAAATTAGAAAACATATCTGAAACTCTTCCTTAGCTTGTCATTATCCTTAAGCCAAATGTATTTCACGGCTGAACTACAGAAGAATATTGCACTCCAGTAAAGCCTGCAGCAACCATGTAAAAGAGGGAAAACTTGCTGTTAGTAACTACAAATTTTGACCATTTAGGAGAGCATTAACAATAGGCCTTTAATCAGGAACATGAGCTGATCACATTTATATTACTGTAACTAAAAATATTTTTGCCCTGAGGAAATTTGCTGAGTCTTCAGTGCTGAACTTAAAACAGCCTCTAAACCTACATAAATACATGTTCTAAAACGTTTGTTCTTCACATCTGAGTGAGTTCCTATTTGTTGAGCTCTGTTCACCAGAAAAATGCTTCTTACAAATCAAACAGAAAGAAACAAGTGTAGGTTACACTCAGAGTGTAACAGTCTATCAAAAAGAATGATGAAGCCAAAATTTAACTTAATTGCTTGCTTAATTTAAACTCTGCTGTCTCAAAAGAGGAACTTTCTTGCTGTGGCAGATTGAAAAAGGTTTAAATAATTCCATTTTTCACATTGCTCTTGCAGCATTTCCAGGTGCACATCACAGGAAAGCTTTCAGTGCTACAGACAGCTTGCTGGCCTGCTTGACAATGTAAGAAAACAAAACAAAGCCGTAACTCCCTGGAATAATCCTGCCGTCATGTTTGCACTGCCACAGAGAGGATCAACAGCAACAGCAAAAGCAAAACAGCAGAATGAGAACTCCTGTTTCACAAGCACAATATTTAAAATACTTCATGTTTCTACAAATCAACAATAAACCACAAATATCAAACTGCAAAATGCTCTCTAATAACAGGAATAAAAATTTCATAGAATCCCAGAATCATTGAGCTTGGAAAAGATCTCCCAGACCATCAAGTCCAATCTGTCCATCATTTGAGCGTGGTGTCACTGTTGTGGGCCTTTNTTTTCCCAGCCCAGAGCACTGTGTGCCACACCCAAGCATTCCTTGGGGATCCCCTCCTCCAGGGATGGAGACTCCAAAGCTCCCTGGGTAGCCTCTTCCAGTACCTGACCACCCTTCCTGTGAAGAAATTCTTCCTGAACCCTATCCTTAGGAGAACATTAATCCAGCCAAAGACTTTCAAGTTCATTTCCAAACACACACATGGTCACAGAGACATTTTCCACCGTTACTTTATGATCCCCTTCTGTAAAAAACTTATTTCCGATCATGCAACAGAATTCTGCCTCCTCTCCATGAAATAACACATCCCAGCTCCTGGCTGTAAACCCAAGCAGCCTTTCTGAGGATCTGTTTGCTGGAATATTCAGCAGCCACTCTAAAATACACCCATTAAGAAAGACAAACTACTAAGGATGTGGACTGTCTCTTGCTGAGTGTTTGTGTGGTAATAATGCAATTGCACCTGACCCTCTGCCACATTCAGGGCATTAAAACCACACCAAAATTTAATTTGCTGTTTTTTGCAAATTCATAAGGATCCCATAAAAATAAGGAGGTGGAAAAAAATTACCTTGCAGAATGTTTTAAGAAAATAAATTGAAATAATGCTCTTCAATTCCAAAGAGCTCATTTAGATGGCTTTATGTAATGCTGAAGATGAACACAACAGCAGAAACAGGCATCAAAATCCAAAAACAAAAGTGATGATATACAACTGAAAACATGTTAAAAGGCTCAAAGGAAGCCCAGTGAAAAAAATGTATTAATGGTCCAAAATCAGATCATTTCACTACAGCAGTTTCAATTCTAATAAAATTTATATTAAAATATTGAATTAAAATATTTCTCTTGAGGGCATATCTTAAAAATAAAACTAGGACTGTATTTTGTGTGACACTTTTTTAATGGAAGTTTTAAAAATATATAAAAACATACAATGTTTTCTGCAATACTTAAAATTGCATAAAAACTAAGACCTTTTGTTTAATTAAAGAATTCTAATGCAAATATTCATAAATTGCAGTTTTTTATAGTAGAAACATCATTTGAGCATGGTGTCACTGTTGTGGGCCTTTCCTCTTCCCTTTGGTATCAAAGGCCAGAGGAATTTCAAACAACTTTGAATTGTTGTCCCCCCAGCTCTGAATTCTGCCTGACATCAAGTTTCTGCCTAGTGGGATATTTTACAACACTCTTGAAAAAAGAATATAAAAGGTTTTTTATAATGGAAACACTGATGCACCAAGAACTCCAGTCATGCTAAGAGCTGTCACTGCTATATTCCTTCTTTCATGTCATACTGAAAATTCCGTTTTACTCTCCATTTGTCATTCTTCTCTGTAAAAGTAGTCACTTCATTATAGAAATTAGGGTTTTTTTCTGCAGCCTACCTTCTAGCTTCACACTTTTGGTTTTAATTCTTCATGTTCTCAGTAATTCTGATCATTAATTTGTCTTTCCAGCTTTAGCTGGTGACATTTCAGACAGAAGCAGCAGAAAGCTGAACTGAAAAAAAATTGATTCAGCGGCTTAACTTTATCATGCAAGTCTTATTTTTCAAGAGTATTATCCAAGAGTATGAACTCTGATTTTGACCACAATCAGGTTTAATAAATGATGGTTAAAAACCCTATTCCTTAAACTTATTAGTGCACCACCAACAGCTTGCTACAAACCATGTAAAATTAGAATATTTCTTTGAGATTTTAACTAAGGACACAGACAAAACCACTGAATACAACAGTCTCCAAAGAGAAGCTGTAGAAACTCACTCAGATACAGACAAAAGTCAGGTTTGAACACATTTGGATTCCTAAAAAGTATCACATCTGAAGCATTTAAAAATAAACAGAGCTGCTCTACTATGTTTACTCTTGGTTGTGTCCATGAATGGCATCTGCAGGGCAAACGAGACTGAATTCAGAACTTCAGCTGGCTTTGTACAGATCAGCCCTCACCAGCAGAACTGTTCCTGGCTCACTGGAATTACAGTGGTGGAGGGAATTCCAGGCAGAGAATCCAAACCCCCGGAGATGTGCTG
The DNA here is from genome assembly GCA_013396875.1 of Vireo altiloquus. Taxonomy (NCBI): domain Eukaryota; kingdom Metazoa; phylum Chordata; class Aves; order Passeriformes; family Vireonidae; genus Vireo; species Vireo altiloquus. The sequence continues at coordinate 1,758,374 of VZRF01008486.1, forward strand.
CCGTGCCAGAGTGGATCTGTGGCTCAGCTCAGTGGATCCTGCTCAGCTTGAGCCCCCAGCTCCCAGCAGGAGCTACCAGGAGCAGGAGAAAGTCAGCACTGTGTAAGCTGCAAAAGCTAAGCTGGATAACTGTACCATTTAAATGCAGCCCCAATTATTTTCTGTATACCAACAGAAATCTGTAATGAACCTTTAGACAATTCCTGAGCTGGGAACCACTGAGCTGTCCTGAATGGGACTGAGAAAATGCCATCCCATTACCAACTGAGCACTACACACTCATCTACGGCACTGCTTTGGATGTGCTGGGTGGCAAAAAACTGGAGGACATCTACCAAATTTAATATTAATGTTTTGGGGCACTGAGGAAAAATCATGGATGTCTGCTTACCTCCACCAGGAAATGCTCTGTGTGTCTGCAAGGCTCTGCTTGCAGAAAGAAAACTTATTTATTGCAAATCTTTAAAAGGCATCAGTGTTTGACATCCACTTTCTCAAAGGTTTAATTTCAAGAAGCATCAGCTCACATCAACTTTCACAAAAATACCACAGAATCCATAATTTCACTAACTGCTAAGTAAAAGCAACATTCAGGACAGTGAAGTGTACTCTAAGGCAAGAGCAAATACCCATTAGAAATGCCATGAAAGAAAGAAGGAAAAGGCCAACTAATGAGTACACAATGTGCAGCTGCAGGAGAAGTGACAGGGAGAAGGTGGAAAAGAGAAAGGAACAACAAAAAGGCTCATCCTAATTAGGCAAACATATGACAAAAGAAAAAATCCTGCATGAGTTGGGTGTGGTTATTTCATGATTAAATGCTAAATAACAATAAGAATTTGGCAGAAATACAGGCTGTGTGAGAATACAGCATTTACAGTTATCTTACACTACAGCAGATTTCAATTTCTCAAGGTTAGCAGATTTATTAAATCAGTGATTCTATACAGGTGGGTTTTTTTTTTCCCATAATTCAGTATTACATAAGACAGAATTGTCTTGTCCTAATACAGAGTTAAAGCCAAAGGTCCTCCAGAACATGCATTGTATGAAAATGAAAACCAGGGACTTTGGGTTATGAAAAGAAGCCATATGACTAAAAAGTGAATCCATTTTCCAAAACGCCCACACAGACAAGAGCTTCTGATGAGAAAAATGATCTCTACAAAGCTAAATTGCAGAGATTATTTCCATGAAAAGTTAGAATCATGGAGATTATACGATATTTACCGCGCTGAGATTTAAAAAAATAACCCACCAAATTTTGATATTATTACAGTATGAATAATTACTGGATTATTCAATGTAAATTACGAAACGATCAATAATCATTTAATTGGTTAATTGTCTTCTTGTAGAATTTACATAGGCAATGATGCTTGCTTAGTTTTTCCAGGATTGTTTCTCTCTTGCTGCTGGCAAGTTTTGGGTACCTTCAAAACAAGGTGCAATCACCTGTGTGCGCCAGGAAAGCAGTTGTGGCTTACCTTGGCACTGGAATCCTTGCTTCCCAAATCCCCTGCATAAAGAAGGAAAAAATTGCCTTAGTATGTTTAGTTTTAATTTCTACTCAATGATCTCTAAAAACATAAAAATAGCTTCATATTAAATTACTTCAGGTTTTGCTACGACAGCAACAGATTTTCAAATACACAACACAGACCAGCCCACCCATTTCAAAGCAGAGAACAATAGCTGTCACCAGCTCTGTAATTTCAGCTTCTGGCAACAATTTTTTTATTATTATTATTTTACAAGCTATTTTGGATCTAAAATTATCATCATCCGTGATTACTGCATAATATTTCAACTCGTTTCATGCCACATGTATACTTAACAGCCACGTAAAATATTCCAAGTTCCAGCAAAGGCACATAAAACAAACCAGACTTGGGTTTTCATCCAAATTTTAAGATTACAAGCCGGTGTTGTGAGGCTCAGCTAGACTCCAGCCGTTTGCTGTATGGAAAGTAGGCAGGTAAAAGGTTTTGCTTGTTTCAATATAAATGAGAAGACAGGCCCATGATTTTCATAGTGATTATTCTCCAGCTTCCTTGCTTCATTTCCATAACAAAATACAAGTGTGTGCGTAACACTTCTGCAATGAACCCAGTGACACTGGCATCCAGAGATCCAACACATTTTTATACCTCTGGCAAACTGCATTGCTGGGGATTTATTTGTTTACCTTTAAGCATCTAACGTTCTCTTCCCACAAAAATAACCGTTTTGAGTATCCTGCTATAAACATTTCTCTGCCTTTTCCCCCTTTTTTGCAGCCTGTTTTTCATCTGGAGAGCTGGAGCCGCTCACACTCAAACACAAACACACAAAAGCCATGAGCTGGAGAAGCTGTGTGCAATTAACAACATGCAGCTTAATTATCAACTTTATGGAAACGCTTTCTTAAAAAAAAAAAATCAACTATTTTTCCACTTATTTATTTATTTATGGAAGAAACAAAACCTTCAGTGCCCTCTTACTTCAGGTGGAAACCAAAACGAGACAGCTTAGAGAATTTCTGTACATTTCTGTGCAAAAATCGCTACTTTTTGTTGCTCTAAGCAAACCTAAACTAGGAAAACCAGGAGAAAAATCAAATTATTTGTTTTCTTGGCAGCACATGTGCCTATACTGTCACTCTGATGCTGTTATCACTCATCTTCACAAAACTCAAAAGCTGGAAGTGTGGAAATGCAATTGCAGGAAAGCTGATGGTGGGACTAAGAACATGAAACACTTGAGATAATTTTTAATCCTTTGAAATGGATTTATTTGCAAATATTCCTTTTTTATCTACTCCAGAAGCACGGCTGTTTCTCAGTGTCTGATCTGAATCCGTGCAGAGCTGCAGCCCATTCCACTCCCTGAGCAGCTGCAATGTAATTTTTAAGTAAAAAGTCTTTTAAAGAAATATCAACATTCCAGAAACAAAGTGGAGAGTGAAAGTTGCTGAAGAGGGTAACGCAGCTACCTAAACTAAATAACTAAACTATTTTGGTAAATGTTACCTGATGAAATGTAATCTAAGGAAAAGAATCTGTTTGTATAGCTCATTGAAAGGTTGTGTTTCTTATTCTTTATACCTCCAAACACACATTAATTGACTCAAGTCATTCTGGAAACAGACAAAGCACTTCCAGTGGTGCACGATGGTTGTTTGAGAGCGGCCCATCTCCAAATCAGAAAATGAAACAAGTTTTCGAGTTGTCAGATGCTTTTCTAAGGAATGTGAAGAGCTTCCTCAGGCTCAGTAAGCAGGACAAGACAAGAACACAGTCGCTCTTGCCACCTGTCAGCCACAGGACACCCTTTCACTTCCAAACCCATCCTGTCATTCATGACAGAGCTCTGCTTTGTTTTATAATTGTGCTACTTAAGTGCACAAACACCGCTGGGCAATAATCCTGCAGCGGTTTTTCACACCTCCCAACTCATTCTGGTCTAGATTAACTCTGAAGCAGATTCTTAAGGTCTCTCACTTTTACCATACCCAAATCCGCATTTTTTTTTTTTTTTGCAACTAGGACAAAAATAATTTAAAAAGGAAAAAAAAAGTCAGAAAGTTGACTTATTACTTATGTAGTCTACCATCTCAGCTTTCCTTCCTTACTCTGCAAATACATTTCAATCATTTCTGGCACAAGCACAGTCTTTGCTTCAGCATGCAAGCAGAGAAAACTGACGGAAGAAGGAAAAGGTCTGTGTCCAGATACATAAACACACATAAAAAAGAGAAAGGAGCGTGCCGCGGACACAGACTCGGCTGCGTGCAGACCGATCTAGACCTTTCACAACTTTGGCCAAAAAAAAATCACAGCTCTCGTTTTTGGCACCCAGATGCACAGTGCAAACTTGAACAGCGGAGCAGGGCTAAAGCGAGGTGAAGGAGGGGAATCCCGAGCTGTTTGTGCTGAGAATCTCCTGCAGGTACAGGACCCCCGAGGCTCTCACGGCTCCTGCCGAGCCCTGACCGGGGCCGGCGCTCCTCGCACGGGGCGCGGAACAAGCGCGGAACGGCCCGGCCTGCGCGAAGCTGCCGCCCTGCCCCGGCACGGCACGAATCCATGGGTGTATTTTTCCCTACCAGCTTAGTAATGAGGGTGTTGGTAGGGAGTTTTCCTGCCCTCTCGAGCAGGAACCCTTCTCTCACAAAAACCACCCCTCCCTTTATTCGGCGCGGACCGGAGCAGCGGTGTCACGGTGCCTTCCCGGCCTCGCTACTCGCCCTAAGCACCATAACGGAACAGGGCAGGCAATGACCAGGAGTTAAGGCTGGGTGACCCAAGTTTTGCCACCTAACAACGCCCTGGTCTGACATGGGCACGCTCCCTCCCAGCGCGGCTGTGCCTGGCTGAGCCCCCCCAGCCCAGTCCCGCCGAGCAGAACCCGGGGACAAGAGGTGAGAAAACACAGCTCTGGACCACGTGGGAAGCGATGGCCCCAGCACAGCTCTCCCGACCCTGCTGGGCTCTGCGACCCTCCAAACGCCGGTAAGTTTGGGGGCTCCCCCCCCGCCCCGAAAGCGGGGTGCGCCCGGGCCAGGGCCCCCCGAGCACCGGCAGCCGCGCATAGCCCGGCGGCAGGGGGATGCGACAGCGCCGGGGCAGCGAGGTGACACGGGGGGTCACCCCCAGCGGAGTCACCTGCCCGGCCCCGGGGGGAGCGCCGGCACCGGGAACCGGCTGGCTGCCCGGGGACGCGGCGGGTGGGCGGGGAAGGGAAGGCAGGGCAGGGACGGCGGCTCACCGGAGCCGAGCACGGTGCCGGGGCTGCCCGCGGCGGGGAATCCCCCATGGCGGAGCGGGCCCGGGAGGCGGCGGGCGCGGGGGGGACGCGCACCCCGGGGTCTCACCAGATGAAGTCGGTGCAGTGGCTGCAGAAGGTGGGCTGCTTGAAGAAGCGCGCGATGAATTTGTGCTCCTTCACCTCGTGCACGTTCTTCTGCCTCAGGGCGCCCTTGCGAGCGAAGCGCCGCGCCGCCTCCGGGTCGGCGCCGGGCTCGGAGCCCGGGAACACGTCGGCCATAGCGCCTCCTCCCCACCCC
>VZRF01008486.1:1763508-1775982 GCA_013396875.1 Vireo altiloquus
GGGCGGCAGCACCTGCTGGCCCTCGTCAGCTCCCGCACCGGGGCTCTCACAGACGCACCGGGTGCTCTCACACACCGGGCGCTCACACACGCACACCGGATCACCCCGCACACCCCGCTCCTCTCACTCACGCACACCAGCTCCCCCCAAAACGCACCGGTTACCCTCACGCACACACCAGTTCCCTCTCTCTCTCACATTCACCTGCACAGGTTTCCCTCACTCTCTCTCACACGCACACACTCAGAGGTTCCCTTAAAGCACACACACACAGAATCAGAGAATCTCCTCTCTCACTCTCTCTCCCTCTCCCTCTCTCTCCCCCACACACTCACACGCAGAGGTTCCCTTATCACACAGAGACAGAAGATCCTCTCGCACACACACTCACAAAGAAGGTCCCCTGTCACTTTATCTCTCTCGCACACACAGAGGGTCCCCTCCCACCCCCTGCGCACAGACCGGCTCCTCTCACCCCCCCAGCTCCCTCCATGCACACGCAGACACAGCAGTTCCTTCTCTCTCCCCCTGACACACGCAGCCGCCTCCCTTCACGCACTCACACACACCCCGGGCAGATCACACACAGTGTTTCCTCAGAGTCAGCCATGGAAACCCCCACCTTCGCTTTCCGCCAGGTCCCGGTACCCCGGTCCGGCAGCAGCAGGACGGTGACCCTCCATCCCTGCTTCCATCGCTGCCTCCCTTCACCTGAATGAGCACAGTTGCCACACCGTGGCCAAGGCACAGGCACCGCCGTGTCACAGAGCACCGGGAACCTTTGCCGCACGCGCTTCCTGCAGCTCCCCCGAGAATCGTTATCCCTCCACCACAACAAATAAAGTGCAGCCATGTGCTCTCCTCCGCACACCTTTCCCCTTCCTGCCACTTACAAACCCAGCCACAGACATGGGAGCGCTGGCAGAGGCCACACTGAACTGTGCATCACACAGCGCCACAGGATGTATCGATGTCAATATCCTTAAATATTTCTTATTTTAATACAAACATCCTCAACAAAAACTGTAGGGAACATTCACCAAGCCTCTTTCACTAATTAGGGCATTCAGCATGTACACAACAGACTTTTACCTTGGTTTTATGTACTTAATGTCATCAAGTATTCCATAAAATAATAGACCTGTTCATCTTCATTTACTCACATTACACACAAAATGTTCCCAAGTCCCTGGATACAGAAACATCTGCCCACGGCATCCTCTCATATTAATACACTCAGAAAAACACCACACAAATCATGACTATGCTAACGTAAAACCACAATATATACATTAAGTACAGAAACACAGTATTAATCATATTGTTTTTAATAAATGTTATTCCTGTGGTTACAAATTTACACATACGGGAAATAAATGCACATTAAAAGTTCTACCCCAATATATCTATGCACTCGTCTGTCTGTGTAAGCATGTGTAATATGTTTTATTTCCCAAGAATGAAAGCCAGCTAATTAACTCAAATTAACTCTTATTTGCTGATGGGAAGAGTGCACATGGAGACTTAGCACAGAACAGAAATAACTTGCTCCATGCTATCTTATTCTTAATTTAAAAGCCTCGGTTTCTGGGTGCAACCTGGCAGAACTGGAATGTCCATGGCATTTCACCAAATAACCAATGACAGGGATGGCCCCACTTTTTTCTAAACTTAGAGAATCACACCAGATGCCCTAGAAACTGTTGCCATATGCCCTTGCTTCATGGATTTTATTTTGTGAACAACTGCTTCCAAATTTGATCTGAAATCCAATGAAATATAAAGAATTTTCATTTGGTCTCCACCTATTTGGCACATGTTTCAAATCTCTTCCTCAGGAGAAATTGATTTTTCTTGCCTTAATCAACTTATGCCAAAGCATAAGTGTTCTGTCAAGAAGCATGAAACATGTTTATTTCCATTCCTTTTGTGCTGTATCACAAATGGAGCTACCAAAACTGGAGAATCTGAACTGGACACAACTCAAATTACATCAGGTTTGGGGCAATCTGCATATTTCATTGTTCCTTAAAATCTCACACACCTGCTGAGTCATTTTGGATTCCAGTTTCTTTCCTGCCAGTGATTCTGGACCAGATTCATTCACTGAAACATTGGCGAGAGCCCCAGGCTTGTGTCAGGCCCCAGGGAAGAGCCAAATGACACCACTCACCACACTACAGGATCGCATTAGGATTGCTTTACTCTCTCTCTCTGTAAAGCAACTATTTCATCTCAAACCTAGTAATGATTTGTACTGTGGCTAGACACACTAGGCAAAGAAAAACTCCCTTACGTGTGCTCAGACGGCCAGGTAAACCCTTATAACACAACTGTATTTAACATACAACTCCTTTTACTGCTGTAGGTTGGATACACAGCACTTACACAGTGTTTTTTTTATATTTACCTTCAATACCAGGCTTGGTCACCATGACCAGGACACTCTTACAGTGATACCCTAGGGGCATGGTGTGTTCTAGTCCCAGACACCTTTGGGATGTGCTCTTCTAACACCAGCTCCTCTTGCTGGGAGGCTTTTAGTTGCCTGGACACTCATTTTTCCTACTCTATATGACCTACTCTCTGTGGGTCATACAGGAACTCATCTCTCCTCTGCAAATAACAGCATGAAAGATGTCTGCCACCTCTTCCTGAGTGCACATTCCCCCAGCAGCCCATGACTTGCTCTTCTGCCCAGGGGAGTGTTTGCAATTTGCTTCTGGTTCAGGCCATCTGGACGAGGAGTCAGCATTTTCACTGTTTGTGTTCAGGCATATACATGGTTATTGAATCAGAGCATCAGCTTTTCCAATCTCTTGGACAGCAGTTTCCAAACTCCTGACCCCAAAGTGCCATTTACAGAGTCTTCTCATAGCAAATTTACTCCTGTATGACTATTTGGATAATACTCTAGAGAGAGTCCCTGACAGAAGTTCCCATTGGATGATTTATGAGGTTTTTTCCTCTAAAGAATTCGATTATTGCTTTAACAAGCGCAACTTCTGAAGTCCTTTCTATATTTTCATCAATAACACCCTCAATCTGTAAGTGCATCTGGGTTCATTTCGAAAGAGGTTTCTCATGAAATGTCTTGGCTTTTACTCATCTGCTGGAACAGCAAACAACTGTCTGCATCACTTTTTTAATCAAAATGCAATAAAAAAAGATCTCTTTCCTAAAGGAAAATGCAGGCTCTGTTCTGCCTCAGATCCATTCAAAGAGAGCCAAAGAGAACACCTTCATCAACTGCTTTGGCAACTGTGACTGTTTTATTATTTCCTGCTTCTGAGAAATACTCAACGAACAGAAATCACTTCCTGCTGGAGGCCTGTAAGGAAGTTCACAAGCTAATTCCTCTCACAGTTCAAAGCAAATCACAGCCACTTCCCCCTCTAGAGAGTCAGGAGGACAAGTGCCTGTTTTCCAAAGCCCTTTTAGGAGGGATGATTTGATCATTGCAACACTGCTGCCTAAAAATTATTTGCTTCACTCAATCTCATCTTCGAAAGGAGTTTCCACATCGTCAGCTCATGAGACATCTCTACCAGTGACTATTGTGGGATAATTACTTGCCCTAATTAGGTCAAAACCAGTTACCAGTTTCCACTAATTCACGGACATCACAGAGGACACGGACATCACGGACATCACGGACATCACAACCCAAGAGGCCAGGTTTTCCTAATTTATTTTTCCATGCAATATAAAGTTTGTTTCTCTCTTTGTCTGAAATCAACCATCGAGTTTAGTGTTCAAGTTCCCATTCTTAAGTTTGTCATGTTTTGAGCAGTCTCGTGGTTTTCCAGATCCTACTACAAATTCATTACAAAAAAAAAAAAACAAACCCTGTTTATTCCTCTTACTCCCACCTTGGCAACAATATACCTTAAATGTTTCCAAAAAGTAGAAAAAGGTAGGCTGTGGTAACATAAATAGATGTAAGAAGCTGTCTGTCTTTTATCCCAGTGTTGAGGAGATGGAAATAATTTCTCCCTTTCTCTCAGCATCAGTTTCTGCATCTCTTCCTGTGTCTTTCAGCATCTGCGTTTAGTCTCCACAACTTTATTCCTGTCTCTATAGTTACACTGCTCCTCCTCTCTGCCCTTTTCCCCTCAAAGTTCCTCAGAGTGCAGGTTGGGAAGCCCTGAGTCACGAGACAGGTTTTATTATTAAATTATTCCATGTGGCAGACAGCTTGTTTACACAGTCCAGTACTAATGGGAAAGCCTGAATGCATGAATTAAAACAGGGTCAAAAAGAACACTAAGTACAGGAAGAAACAGTCCTGTGAGAGATGAAATGTCACAGAAAGAGCATTTCTGAAAAAATTCTGGGAAAAAGGAAAATGGTATATTAGACTAATTAATAATTTCCTAGGGATTAAACTGCAGTCCATCAATATGTCCTAATCAGGAAAACCCTCCTTCTCATTGTGACAGATAAATGATGCCATTATTTCAACTTGAGTTTCCTTGAAAGTCATGCAAAACCTATTCCTCATGCAGATAGCTTGTGCATTATCCTTACAGCAGCTCTCCATAGAATTGGAAATAAATAGCTGATCATATACAGAACATTGAGTGTAAAATAGTTTTTTTATATCAGTGTTCTCATCAGAATACTGAGTGACAACCCATTGCTTTCTTTTCTCATATCTCAGGAGTATGAGGAGCATGGTAAAATATCTCCTAGTTATGGAGCTGAATCAGAGCCTGATGCTGCTACACACTGAAAAGTGATGGGGGTCCTCTGGGATGTTTCCTGGATTTTGTCACTTTCCAGATTGTACAAACAAAAATTTCTGTCTCAGCTGGGGCATTTGCTGTCATTGTTGTTTTGCTGATTTTGTCCTTCCCACCAGCAATCGCTCTGGAAAAATTTTGAATATCTCTTCCAAAAAGGAATTCACACTCTTTTGAGTGCATCAGAACAATTCTCTTGTGTAGGCAAACTTTCAGTCTTTAACTGTACACAGAAAAAAGGCAGAAAGACTGAGAATTCAAAGTACAAACAAATCACTCAAACCATGTGGAAAAAACAAACTGCTCTTGTACCAGCTAAACAAGGGAGCCTCTGTGATTTATTTAGAGAAACATGGGACATAGGTTTGTAAGGAACAAAGTAGGTGGGTTTGGCCAGGGCCAGCTGACCCCTGGAATTCCTTGCTCAGAAAAACCAAATGCACGGGACCAGTGCTGGTGCAGAGTGTGAGCCGGGGCTCGGTGCAGTGGAGTGGCCTGGGACAGACAGATGTTGGATGTCACAGGCCAAACACAGAGCACAGCTGGCTGAGAAAGGGGGAGATTCTTTGGAGGAAGTATCCTGCTTGCTTTCCTCACTTTCCTCAATGAAAAAAGTCTCCTCAGGTGAGCCCTGTGGTCATTGTTATAGACAAAGCATTGGCTGGGTTAGATGGGCCCTGCCTGAGCCACCACCCCCATCACCATGTCTAGGGGCTTCCTTTTTCTTCTTTAATTAAAAAAACCCGAACACATTTACTGTATCACTGCCAGCTGACAGTGATAATAAATTACCTGTTTTTTCCCCCAGCGTTTTTGCATTAAAGTGTAAGCTGTACCTGGAGGGTTTAAGTTTGCAAGTCAAGACCTCTGTAAGTACATCCAGAAGTGAGGCCTTGACAAACAGAATATGCCACTGTCCTGAAACCTTCTCCTGAAACTCTACTGGAATCTCCAAAGGGCTTTTCTGATGTTAAACTGCTACAATGAGTAAATAGCTTTGTACTGCTCCATTGCTGGGAAACATCAGCTCCAGAATGTCAGCGTGTGAAACAGCAGAGAGCTCCTGACAGAGCAGGATGGCACCGTTTCTTCATGGTGGTGAAACAGGATCAGGGAGTCCCAGAGTCACTGAGGCTGGAAAAGCCCTCCAAGACCATCAAGTCCAACCAAGACTGATCCTCGCCTTGTCACCAGCTCAGAGCACTGAGTGCCATGTCCAGGGAATCCTTGGACACCTCCAGGGATGGGGACTCCGCCACCTCCCTTTGCAATTCCTGACCACCCTTTCCATGAAGATTTTTTTCCTGATGTCCAACCCCAACTTCCCCTGCTTGAGCCTGTGCTTGGTCTTCACTGGCACTGAAGGAAGAGTGAAATTTCCCACCATTTCAATGTGAGCAGAAAGGTGTGGGCTATTTTATTTACCATATTCCCACAAATCTTCAATTGAAAGGGATGATTATTTTGCAAGAGTAGAATTTTGCCTTGTGAAGATGAATTGTAAATAGTTACTATGTATATCATACTTCAACTCATTATTTTTGACAGCTCAGTAGCATTTATCAGAGACACAAGAAATAGTAACTTTCATGTTGCATTTTGTTTATTCCAGAGAATCAATGTGAGAGAAAACCAAAATTGTATCAGCTGGAATATCCAAGATATTCACATCTTTTCCTGTGCCACCATCATATGATGACATGTTGACGCAGGGAAAGCAGAATGCTATTTCCAATAGTAGGATTTCCAATTATACCATGTCCGTCTGTGCTCTGCACAAGTGTTTACACTCCTGGAAATACTAATAATTGAAATGACAAGAGTTTGGCTGGACAAACACAGCTTTAAAACATTTGTTTAATTTAGAAGGACTGAGAAGTGACAACATTGACGCACAAAACAAGCTAACATTAATTTCAAAAGAACATTTCCAAAGCCCAGAGTGGTGGGTGACATATTAAAAATGAAGTGTGGGAAACCTCTGTGCCACAGAGAAGGAAGGCAAGGAAGGATTCTGTTTGTCAGCACTGAACATCCATTCAACTCCCCACTAGAACTTACATTAAAAAAAAAAAAAAAGCAGAAACAGTCCTTTAACGACAGCGGAGACTAATTTTGGTCTTTCAATACAGTATTGTGGATTAAAGACTGGAAAGATTAGCAGTCTAATACATATCATAACAAGGGAACATTGCCTTAAGTCGCCCAAAGTCAGGCTCATGCTGCAATTCAGGTTCGCAAGCTATTGTGACCTCAAATAGCTCCAGAATTCCTACTTGGATAGAAATAAAAGTATTGATTATTTACAGATTATTTAAAGATTTCAACATTTAAAATAGTTTTCCTCCACAAAATGTAATTTAAAAAACCAAACATCTCACCTCCAATGCTGCTAAGAAAAAAGAAGGACAACCCAGGGCATTCCATATGAAAGTGCAGCGGGTTTATTCTGGGTATGTCGTGCCTAAGAGACAAGAGCTGGGCATCTCCATTTAAAAAGGTTTTGAACAGTGGTTAAAACAACTTGTACAGAGGAATAATAGTGTTCAACTTGACTATAGCCTGATAACCATGGGAAAAAAAAAGTCCTTCTCATTAATAACCACATAATTAGATGACATAAGCGAGAAAAATGAGATTTTTTTTCCTAGAAATAATAATTTAAAAAGCAACAAAATATGCACTGAACACACTTGTGCTTTCTGTGCATTTTCAACTTCTGTAATAAGTATTTTTCACATTGCAAAATGTTCATGATCTGTTCTTTCCAAAACATCTGGACATCTTCTCCTTTCACAACTTGAATTTACGAGAATGCCACTGATATCAGTCCTGGAGATGCTGGAACAATTGCAAATTTATTTCATTCCTGTTGCCAAAATGCTGGTAGCATCATTCTGTCTTCCTGGGCAACGAAAAAGTCTCCATGTGCAATGAATAAAGGAAAAATGACCTCTGATATTTATTTTTGTTATTTTTACAGAAGATTACAAAATAAATGCAAAACTTGAACATGAGCCTGGCTTGCTTGTGGTGCAGATTACAGCACCAGAATCAGAATTTTTAGAGATACACACACACGTGGAGATTGTCAAAGCAGCTGAGTCAAAGATTTCCAGATTGTCAAAGCCTTCTGGAAACCACAAGGCAGAACTGCATCTTCTGAAGAAACCAACACACCAAAAATGTCCTTTAATAAAGTGAGCATTTTTAAAAGCATGGCCTTCCTTTTGTTGTCCAAATAGGATTTGAGCCCTTCAGAAAATCTGATTCCAGTTATCGATACCGGCCCCTCCAAAATCTGCTTCCTCTTAGGAAAGCTTACCCCTGGATTTATTGCTGCAGATTAGAGGCTATCACAGAGGGAAATTAGTTTATTGAGATCTTCCTAATGGTCCCCACCACAAAAGGAGCGTCCCTGTGGTCCAGCACAAATCTGTTAACAGAATCCAGACATAGAATAATGCAGTGCCATGAGCATCAGACACAGCCTCACCCCAGAGGTGGAGGAAGAAGCTTCAACAGCAGCATGAAATTTCTAGAAAAATTCTTAGCTCACAACAAATCCATGGCATTAGCTCCAAACTCATCCACTTGTGTTTAAATATTCAAGAGCACTCTTGAATACCAGCTTGTAAAAGTCAATGGTCTTCTCTCTGGAAGGATTTAGTGGAATTTTCAGTTCTGAGACTGTATTTTTAGATTTTTTCACTTGTCAGTCACCAGTGAAATGAGGAATCCCCCCTTCAGAGTAACTTACTAAGAATACAAGCACATATATAAACATATCTAAAAATAAGGAAATATATACAAATGTATAAAAATACATAAAATATATTTTATATGGTACATTATATAACACATATAATATGTGTTATATATTATAATATATATTATAAAAATATATACAAAACAACTCAGCCAACTATTTGTGTCAAGTAATAAAGATCTGGGGAAAAAAATCCTAATCTTGTAGTTTTGTAAATTGTACACAAACTCATTCAAATCACATATTAAAACATTGATAAAATCCCACTTTAAAAAGCCTCCAATGAAACCAATGACAAGACCTGGACTGGTGTGGGAAGGTTTTGGGTTAGACCATAAGGGAGATCAGCATCCACTTTCGATTACACTGTACAGGAACTGAGTCACAAAGAAGGTAGATTTAATCGCCTGGAGCACTCTGGAATTGTGCCCAGAGAGAATTTCCCAGCTGATATTCGTGGTTAATACAGATCCCAGGATCTCTCTGGATTGGGGCCGTCGATTTATTGGGTGACACAAATGGAAGTCCCCGACAGGGCATCGATCCCAGACACGCGCCCTGTTCAGGGGGGGTTTTAACGTGGATGAATATCCTAAAGAGCTTCTCCGTGGCTGATCCTCTTATCCATCACTTGGGAAAACCACAGAGCGGCAGGAAATAAATCCGGTGGGAGCTGGGCTCTCTGATAGCGCTGTGGCACCGTGCCAGGGGAGGCCCGGCGGGCTGGGAGAAATCCTCCATCGGCAGGGCCGAGGTCAGGCCAGGGTGAGGCCTGGCCAGGATTCTCTGCTGGATCACAGGGTGGAAAAATGCTAAGGACAGTTTGATGTACGGAGTGCTGCTTTCCTGCAGCAGAGAGTACTCCTTGGAGAACCTGCAGCAGATCCTGACCAGTACTGACCTCTCTCCAGCTTGTAAACAAGATGTCAACCGCAGGCAAAAAACACACACACACACACATAACACACACAAACACATATATATATACAAAATAATTTTTAAAATAGCTCAGATGCTTCTGTCACGGCAATCTGTGGCACTTAGCATAATAGAAAGTGGAAGAACAATGATGAAGAGAATCTTGAAAGGTTTGTGGCAAACTTGATGGGAGAAGAGAAGCAGTTTGGCTTGAGCATGGAGAGCACCCTGACTCTGAGACTTCTCTCTCTGATGGCTTCTCCCCTGAATGCACTGAGGGAAAGGCAAAAAGGTGGGACCAGACAAAAAAAGGAGAGAAAGTCTTTGCCTCCATGCTGTGCTTCTACACTGACATCTCCAAAGTTGTCCCTTGCAGCTCTGCTCCCTGCCGATTCAAACTCTCACATAGAATAATTTGCCCCCAAGGCTTCATAATTCGACATTCCCAAGGAAGAAATTTAACACAAGATTTTTTTAGACAGTGTTAAGATAAATTTATCAGAGGAACAGACTGTTTCACAATATTTGGGTCACAGTAGAACTGTGAGAGAGATTCTCCGGGTTTTCTGTGCAGGAAATGAGAAGGCGGAGAGGAGGAAGGAGCTGTAAAATGCTCTCTGGTTTTGTACACTGTGAGTTTAATGTATGTGAAAACTGGAACACCATCATGCCTCTGCAGGAGAATACAGGCCTGCTGTCACCTGGAAAACTTGTTAGTGGCAGCCCTCTGACATCTCAAATTCACACAGGAATGGAGATTTTAATATCCACAGTGGGTGCTTAAAGTGATTTAAGACCCAGTACTAAAATTGTAATTATTTTGCTAACTTTGAAAAAAAATTCAGAAACATCAGTGGTAACTGGGAATGCAATTTACCACTAAAATTTGCTACTGAGTGAAAATAATATTTTTAAGAATTATGTAGTCACTGCTTACTTTTTCTGTGACCAAGACATCCTGTCAGGTCAGTATCTGTTACTGCTTACCTCCAACATCACAGAATCATTGAATGGTTTAGGTTGGAAGGGACCTTAAAAATCACCNAATAATGTGCTGCAAGTGGATCCTGGCTTCTAGCTGGCTGAACATGACAACCCAGTGACCAACACGTAGAACAAAAGAAACAGTGGGAAAAAAGCTGGAATTTGAGTATGTAATCCTTACAGGAGAAAGATGAGATTGCTGGTCCCATTGTAGCCCTAAAGCCAGCTTTCATGCCAGAGCAATCTGAATCTGCAGCAAGGCTGGTACACAGGGATGGCTGCATTCAGGCCTCTCCTTAATATTCTTCCTCAGCGTCCCCGGTCAATGCCTTCTTGTTGATTTGAGAAACTTCTCCCTCTTGACCTGGCTGTGTGGTGCATTTTGTGGTTGAAGAAGGGTCATAAAATACTGAGAATGGAGGGCAGTGCAGACCCAGCCCTCACTGTCTGGCTGGACAGACCCCCAGCAAGCCTGTGGCAGGACCAGAGTGACACATCCTATTACATCAGGAAAATGACAGCATCACCTAGAGAAGCAGAACAACAGGTTAGAGGGAAGACAGATCATCTTGTGCATTACCTGGGAACTGAGACCTCACTGACCTTCAGTCTGCCTTGTTCTTGAAAATTTCCTGCGTAATAACTCCTGAAGAGACCAACTC
Source organism: Vireo altiloquus (assembly GCA_013396875.1). NCBI lineage: Eukaryota > Metazoa > Chordata > Aves > Passeriformes > Vireonidae > Vireo > Vireo altiloquus. The sequence continues at coordinate 1,774,587 of VZRF01008486.1, forward strand.
CAGTCCGAAAGCCTTTGCTTATCTTACTATCTTGTGTCCCAATAATTATAATGTCTTTTCCTATTGTCCTGACAGCTCCAGTTGATCATGGTGTCAACGAAGAATGCTGCTGCACAGACTGCTTTTCATCATCAGTTTTATTTTTCTCTACTTTTTGCCTCCTTCTTTTTTATTTTTACCTTCACTTTTAAGGCCTTTGCTGATTATTTTTCCCCTCTTCCGTTCCTTACAGAAACCCCTCTGATTAGCCAGCAATGCCAGTCTCCATCATTTAATTCCTGCCTTTTCAAACCTTCACTCTTGATCTCTGCTTTGCTGCCCATCATATTTTAGCCTGGGCAGCACCACTTCTGCAAAGGCAGTTTGTTCACATCCTCCTGATACTGTCCCTTTAGGCTGTGTTAGCACACCCCCAGGTAACAATCAGACTGCTGGGATACTGATCTGGTTCACATCATGCTGGCTGATACCACCTTGGAGTGTTCCTGCACTGCTTTCTCTGCTTGTAGCTGCCATTTCTTTCTCAAGGATATGACAGCATTTGGGGTAGAGACCACCACTCTGCTCGGTGTTTATGTGGTCTCTGACGAAACAAAATTCTGCTTCATTATTTGGTTTGCAGGAGCTGTAATGTTAAATAGCTCACATGTGAAAAGAGTGGGCTGGATTTGATGGAAAATCAGCTGATGTATATAACTGCACACAATCACAAACACAGCAAGAACCAGGTCGGTTTGCTCATGCTGTGCCAAGGTGAATCCATACAATAATAGTCACATCTTCACAGAATCATAGAATCACAGAATGGTTTGGGTTGGAAGGGACCTCAAAGATCATCTCATCCCCCCCCTGCCATGGGAAAGGACACCTTCCACTGTTCCAGGTTGCTCCAAGCCCCAGTGTCCAGCCTGGCCTTGGGCACTGCCAGGGATCCAGGGGCAGCCACAGCTTCTCTGGGCACCCTGTGCCAGGGCCTGCCCACCCTCACAGGGAACAATTCCTTCCCAAGACCCCATCTAACCCCCCCCTTCTCCAGCTTAAGGGCCTCCCCCCGTGTCCTGTCCCTCCATGCCTTGTTCCCAGTCCCTCTCCAGCTCTCCTGGAGCCCCTTTAGGTCCTGGAAGGGGCTCTGGGGTCTCCCTGGAGCCTTCTCCTCTCCTGGTGAACACCCCCAGCTCTCCCACCCTTACTCCAGTCTGGTGATTAACTCAGTGGTCTCCTCTGGACTTCTCCAGTTACTGGAACATGCACAGTTATTTGTAACATACTTTCAGATGTTTCTTATTGCAGAAAAAAGTTTTCAAGAATCACAACAATCGCAGTTACTATGCACTTATGCGAAATACATAAATATTCACTCCTCTTTCCCTTTCACATGCAGTTTTAAGTCTCAATT
>VZRF01008489.1:0-132496 GCA_013396875.1 Vireo altiloquus
TTGAAGCCCCAGGACACTCACAGTCCCTAGGGCACCCTAACCCCATCTAAGACACCTCTCAATTTGGGTCCCCAGGGATTCCCATGTCCTGGGGTCCTAAGAGTCCCCCCCCAGTCCCCAGGGATTACCCCCAAACTAGCCCAGGGACCCCCAAAACCCCTCTGGGACACCCTAAGTCCTCTAGAAACATCCAGCCCCTCCAAGGAACATTTCCCATGCCTCGTCAGTCCTTTGTGGTCCCCCCGACCTCCAATTCCACCCCCTGTGCCCCTGTCCCAGGGGGGGTCTATGGGCAGCCAGGGTGACCTGGCACAGAGGGTCTCTGCCTGTACCTGTGGCATCTGTTGGTCCTCCCCAGCAGCCCAGGCTTCCCACGCCACCCATTCCACCTTCTGTTCTCTCCAGTGGGAATTCCTGTGCTCCCATTCTGCACACAGCTGCCAGACCTCCTGGAGGTGTCAAGCATGATTAGGTTCAGCTTTTGAGGGGCTTCCTTCAGGTCTGATCCATCTGGCACATACCTGCAGTGCTCTCTGGCAGTTCTCAGAAGCCAGGAGTGCGATGTCGGGCCTGGCTGAAGGTGCTAACTCCTGCCCACCTGCCTCCCTCATCCTGGGAGAATTGGCTGGGCTTGGGGGGAGCACACTGCAGAAATACCAGAAGTCATCAGCATGAGCATGGGGCAGATAAGGCACCTGTTTTCCTTGGGGCAAAAACTCCCCAGGTATTCAGGAGAAGTGGGGAGCTAGGGCTGTTTCCCATGGACCATCCTGAGTTGCTACAGTCCAAGTGTCTGAGGGGGATTTCACCCAGGGTGCAAGGAACCCTCCAATCCCTTCCCATGAGAGTTTCACCTGGCAGGTGGCTTTGGCCCTGGCTCTTGCTGCCTCGTGCCTGGCCTCTGGTTTGGCAGCAAAGGGAGGGAAAACTGTCCAGAATGCTTTTGTTCCCCTGGGAAAGGAGGAAGCTCTTGGGAGCAGCCTATGAGGTTGTGTGGTCACAGGATGTGATCACCCTCATGTGGGACAGAGCAGCAGGAACCCATTCCATACCTGTTCTAACCCTGTGTTTCTCTGCAACCTCAGTGTGTTGGGTGGAAAAAGCCTCGGACACAGTGAGCTGAAACCTGGAATCACAGAATGACAACAGCCTGAATTGAAAGGGACTCACAAGAATCAGTGAGGCCAACTCCAGAAGCAAATGATGCCACAGGCTTGAGGAATGGCAGACCCCACATTCTGCAGGCAGCCAAGGAACCAGAAGATCACCAAGGAAATGCACTGACCTGGGGAACATGTGAGTCTGTGCAGCCTGCATCCCCTGAGCAGTGGTCACTCCATGGGTGACACCAGAACCTGGCACCCTCAGCCTCTGCAGAGTGACAGGGAGCTGTCAGGAGGTTTCCATGGAGGAAGCAGACCTGTCGCTTGCTCCTATAGGAGCCACTTCTCCAAACCCCTCTTCCCAAACCTCATTAGTGAACATCATGGAATCAAAGAACCAATAAGGTTGGAAGAACCCTTGGAGACCAACAAGTCCAACCAAGGCCACATCCACATGGTCTCTTAAATCCCCTCAGGGATGATGAGTCCACCACTGCCCTGGGCAGCCTGTGTCAGGGGTGGACAACCTCTTACATGAAGAAACTTTCCCTAGAATAACCTCTCCTGGTGCAATTTGTCTTTTGTTGTCTTGGAGAAGAGACTGACCCCCACCTGGCTTCACCCTCTTTTCATGCAGATGCAGAGAGCAAGAAGGTCCCCACTGAGCCTTCTTTTCTTCAGGCTCAGCCCCCACAGCTGCTCCTCATGACACTTGTTCTTCAGACCCTTTCCCAGCCTCTCTGCCCTTCTCTGGACATGCTCCAGCACCTCAATGTCCCCAAATTCCAGCTCACCGAGAGCAGCAGAGCCACCCAGAGGTCCTGACTCTCCAGTTCTGCAATGCAGCTGCAGTAGAAATGCATGCACAGGACATTGTCCTGGCAGGACAGGATGCCAATATTCTTGAAGGCGAAGGCAGGGCACTGCCTGGTTCTCAGCTGGAAGGAGTACAGGAGAATGGTCTCCTCCACACAGCTCTTCACCATATCAGGTGGGAGGGAATTGGTCTGGGACAGCCACCAGTAATCCAGTGGCATGATCTCAGTGCCACCTGTGAAGAGGAGAGCATTCTCATGGCCACAGCTGAGCAAATTTTCACATGAGATTCATGGCAAAATGCCAGAAAGACAGGTTTGGTCTGGGGGCAGCTGAAGCTGTTCTCCAACTTTTGAGGCAATTCCCCCCTCCCCCAAAAGAACAGAGGGCACACAGTCCCCCCAGATGAGGAGCTGGGATCCCTTCTCACCAGGGATCATCACTGATGGGAACACCAGCTCCCGCAGACAGGACATATCCATGTCCAGCTGGAACACAGGTCTTCGGACCGTATATACCTCTTCTGTGCCATTGATTTGCTCATGGACCACAGCGAAGGTCCCAAGACCTGGGACAAGAACACCCTGCCCAGGAAGAAGACAAAATAGTTGAGATAGGCGTTGCATCCCAGACCCTTGAATTCAAGGATTAAACTGAAGGTTCCTTTACTCTAGCTGGTAAAAAGGAGAAATCCCCACCAGCTATTCTCAAGAGGTGAAAAATCACACAAAAGACAAAAATACAGAAAATTAAGGAAAATTTGGCAAAGGAGTAAATACACCAACAAATCCAATGTAAAACGACTTATTATACCATCACTTAGCATTTACCCAAAAATCTCCATGAAAAGAGGATAGTGCCGCCAGGCGCTAGCATTGCAAGTGCAAGGTGTCTCCAGGTATTGATCTAATCCAGTCTCTGACAACAGGAAATGTGAAAACTGTGGGGAAAACCCACGTTCTCAATTTTTTTAACTTTCCCTCTTCAAAATATTCACAAAAATTCCTCAGCTAAAGAAGATCCAAAGCAATTCCAACGCAGGGAAAGACTCCTAGGGATGCTCCTTGGCATGGACCTAGCGTGATCCTGTATCTCTCTGCTAGGTCTCTCCACCCCTGGCAGCTCAGGGCACACTAAGAGGAGTTCTCTTGGGGTGGTGCCACGATGCTCAGAGAGGGGGACCACAGGGGATGACAGCCCCCCATGAAGACACCAGCCAACCTTGTCCAGCTTCATCTGTCCTAGGATATAGGCAGACACGACATCCCAGATGGCCACCACCTCTGGAAAGCACCAGAAAGAGGTGTCAGGTTGCACTCGTGACATTTCAGGAAGCTCCGTGGAGCACTTGATGGGGCTGACTAAGAACCTGGACTGGACTGTGCCCCTGGTTATGGCTCCTTCTACTCCCCAAGCAGTGCTGGGGCAGAACTGGGTATGTGGAAAGGGCTCAGAACCAGGGCTGTGGTCATCCAACCCCAAAATCCATCTGGCTCATGAGAGCCCAGTAGGAGCTGTCAGACCTCCCATAAGAGCCAGAACCTTGAAAGGTCACAGGTCCCACAGCTTGAAAACTGGCCCTGGTAGAGGGGACATGCTGTGCCAATGTCCAATGTCCCTCAGAGTAGCCCCAGCTCTGTCCAACCCTCCTCCAGGCCCTTGGGGGGCTCCCCAAACCCTCACCTTTGGTGGAGAGCTTCAGAAGTGTGGGGAACAAACAACTCTGCTTCTTGCTGATGCTGATGGTGCAGAACCCTTCCATCCTGCTCCCCAAATTCCTCTCCAATCAGCCCCTGCTCTGGCTATCCCTGAGGGCCCTCCCATAAAAGCCCCCACACCCACAAGAACAACCCCCCAGTCCTACTACAGGCCCCAGTCATCACCAGGGGGTGCACCCAGTGATGGGGGCCACCTTGTGATGTCATTGTCAGCCTGGGGAGATGCATTGTGATATCAGCAGAAAGGTGGCACCTTCAAGGTGGGGAGGGGGGTTGTGGAAGGAAGAGCCTGTGAGTGTCCTGGGGCTTCAAGGGGACTCTTGGGACTCAAGGAGATGGGTGTGTCCCTGGAGTGCAGGTGGGGGTCATCCAGGTGCAGGGCAGGGATTTGCCTACATATCCCTCAAGGGAGAGCTCTGGGGGGGCAAGAGCAGCCATCAGCCAAGGTGTGGTGCCAAGTCTCCTGGTTCCCACTTTTCCAGGGGTCCTCTGGGAAGTGAGACCTCTGGTTTACTGAGAGTGTTCCCCCCTTGGCAGGTATTCGGCCCTGGAGATGCTTGGGCTCCCCACCACCCATCCCAGCCCCCAAGAAAGGGGGTCTCACTGCGAAGGGGGGGAAGGCTGGAGCCCCCCTCTGCACAGAGAAAATGACAGAGAGATTCCAGCCTGGGACCAGGTGGGTGGACGTGGGACTGTGTGGGCAGAGGCAGCTGGCAGGTCTGGGATGGTGATTCCCTGTTGTTGCAGACACCTTTCCCCATGAGCCATCCAGGTGCTCCGTGAGCTGGAGCCACACCAGATATGGAGTAACATCTTCATGTTTTTGGCTGAGAGTGCAAGAGCCCTAGGGGAGAGTCCCACTGTTCCCTCCTGCTGTCATCCATCCTTCCTGTGTCTTTGCCCAGCTGGCGATGGCCAAGCCCCCCACCCCAGCAGCACCCAAAAGCGGCAACTTGGGCAGGGGGCCCGAAGCCAGGCAGCTCTGGGGGTCCCTGGCCACCCCGGGGATGATGGTAAAGCAGGGTGACAGTAGCCCCTCAGGACCACCCAGCCAGGATGGAGCCAGGAGGCTCCCCGGGGAGAAGGGGTTACCCAGGCCCCCTGGCCCCCTGGGTTCCCCTGCCCCTTTGGGGCCAGCAATTCCCCGACCGGCATAGCCCAGTAAGGGGGGCTGGGGTGGAGGATTCCCACCCAGTGTGACCCCAAGAACGGGTTGGGGACTGGACTGGGGCAGAGCCAGGTTGGGGGGTCTGAGCATTACCTGACCTGTGGGCCCTCTATTCACACTCCCAGGCTCATTGGGATCCCGGGGATGAATTGTGGGGTGCTAGGCAGCACTGGGGACCCCCCTGCCATTGCTGAGGTTTAGGGATGAAGTGTGGGGCACTGGGCACAGCCAGGGACCCCTGACACCACCAGGACTCCAGGGATAGGTGGGGGGCACTGGGAATTGCAGGGGACCCCCTGCCAACATTGGAGTCCCAGCAATGAGGTGGGGGGAGCTGGGAAGAGCTGGGGACCTCCTGCCATCATTGGGGACGAGACATGGGGGAAAGTGGGAGAGAGCAGGGGAAGAGAATGGGGTTCCCCTGTGTCCTCAGGTGATGCTGAGAGCCATGGGGAGCCTGGGCCTAAACACCCCCCTCTATTCACACTCCCAGGGGACCCCCTGTTCTCCAACACCTTCACCAAAGCCACCAGGAGCATCGTGGGTCCCATGGGACCCCCCGGACCCGTGGGGCCAATGGGTGAGAGTGGCCTCCCTTCCTTTGTCGCCGTCCTTCCTTTTTATCCCCCAACACTTTGGGGGTGCCCCAACGTGGGGTTGAGCTGTGTCCCCTCCTGTGAGTTCAGAGCGGGGGTTGCTGCATCCATGAGCTGTTCAGGTTTTGTAATTTGTCACCAATCCAGTAATTCTGCAGATACCTTTGTTTTGCTTCAGCAACACTGAAAAGAACCAACAAGATCTTCTCAAGATTCTCAAGATCTTAAGTTGGGCTCAACTCTTGTGGTTCTAGAAGACATTGGCAGGCGAGGAAGGTCCTGAGGAAGGCACATTTACAGCGTTTACCTCTGTGCAGCGTAACCAGGTACCTCTGACCAAAATGGCAATGATGCCACCTCGTGTTTGGTGTTCTCCTAACAGTTGCTCCCCTGATTGCGGGATGAAGATAAATCTCTCACAGGCAGCAGCTTTTTCTGCATTTAACACATATCTAGTGTTATCATGCCTTACAAAGGCAAAGGTTTAGCACCCAGCATGTCCAGATCAGATTCTCTGTATTGTCTTGATGTTTTATAACATTCCTCTAACAATACCTACAGTATGAGAAGCATCTGCTCAGTACAGACATGCTGATTTCCATATCTAAAGAGCATTGTCTCTATCTGCTCTTCATTTTAGATCTCCTTTATAAAAAATAGCCCAAACACAGGGTCGTTCTAAGATTTAAGCCAATTCTTTTTTCTTTTTTCTTTTTTCTTTTTTCTTTTTTCTTTTTTCTTTTTTCTTTTTTCTTTTTTCTTTTTTCTTTTTTTTTTACATTAATTATTTTATTTTTTGTAATGCAGATGGGGGTTTTTTGGCACTGAGTTTATTCTGTAGTTATTTCCTGATTATGGATGAATTCTTGCCTTATTAACATCAGTATTGAAAAGCCAAGCATCATTAAATGCATTTCCCAGGTTTCCAGCTGAAGGTACATTTCATATTTTTCCCTGATTACCTCAGCATATGCTTCCCATCACTTTGCAGGAAAAGATGGTAGAATGACAGCCCTGAACTCGTAGACAGTGATAAATATGTGATATTTGTGAACCTGTCTGGGCTCAAATGTGTATTTCCTGGTGGGTCGCAATTGCTGGATGATCGAATTGGTGACCCAATGACTTTCTTAGTTGATGATTTTAATGAGCTGCTTCCCTGCCTGTCAAAGCTTCCAGAGGGCCCACTGGGGACAAATGCTATTGTTCCTTCAGCCACAATAAGAGGAAACAAGGCCAGGTTAGCATAGTGACCACTGATCTGTAATATGTTACTGATTAATGGCCTTATTTTGTCCCCCCTCATTACCAAGAGGCAATTGTTTCTTGGGAAAAAGAACCAAGAACACAGAGTCTTTGACTTATGGACATTAAAGATAACTAAGTCTCTAAAGTTCTGTTGTGCTCCTGCTAATCTCATTCTATATGTGGCAGTGATAAATTGGCATTTGTACAGGTAAAGAAATCATATTTTCCCCTGTCCATGCTTTTCTTTTCCTCCATCTCAAAATCCAATCAAAAAACTTCCCTCCAAAAACTCTGTAGGCCTGATCAGGTACTCAGAGAAATCAGTTACAGTACTTCTGCCAGATGAACATGATCAGGTCTCCTTCTGATCTCTGAAACCTCAATTCCACCATTTTCTTCTATTTTTTAAACTTCCTTGCAGCCCTCAATAGATTTTGAGAGCCCTCAATTCTGCTGTTCTTCTGGGACCATTTCACCATGATCTGGGTCAAGTTTCATTGTCAGGGCTGTTGTGTTACCCTGTAGCAACAAAAAGAAATCTTAATTTAGCACCTTGGGAGTTCCTGGTTGAACTGTGGTTACAGAGGGTGGAACCTTCATCTTGGCCCTTCCTCACTGTATGGAAATGCAGGGAGAGTTTGTAAAATTTCATTACATATGAAAAATGGAAACAAAGGGGCTTGTCCTCAGCTGGAGGGCATGAGCCATGCTGCCAAAACCTAAACTTTATGCCAGCTAAGGAGGAGACCTAATGTATCTGCCTGCATGTAAGATGAGATGATTGTGCCAAATGTAATTAGCTAATGTCTGAGCTAATGTCTGTGAGCTCCCAGAGCAGGATGCCAGTGTGAATGTTAGGAGTCTAATGGTTTTATATCTTATGTATGCTTCTATTTGATGATGGCTCTTCTTTCTCCTATTGTCACCAGCTAATAAGGGGTTTCTCCTCTAAAAAGAAATCAGATTGTCTTTTTTCTTTTCCAGCATCAGCATAATGAAAAATTTTCTGCTTCTTTTACTTTGAGGTGGCAAAGAGCTACTCTGGAGCAAAACAGCAGCTTTCCTTTTCCTGCTTCCTGAAAAATTAGTTTCTTCAGGCAAGATCCTCAGCTCTACTCAAGACTTTATCTGCCAATTTAAAAGACTGAAAAAGAACACAAAGAGGTCCAATACCCAGATAAAAGAGGATTTGGGCTTTTTAAACTTCTGAGAGTTTTCTCTCATCAATTAAAAGAGTAAGTAATGCCTCTTTCAGCACTCACCTTTCCCTTCTGCTTTGCAAGAACAAATTGTCATCTCTACTCTCTTCTCCTAGGAAATATTTCACCATGGAAAATAAGCCAGCCATCCTGTTATAGCAACAACAATAGTAATGTTCTGTTTGTTATCACTGCCACTAGCTATAGTCATTTCTTTGCCTTGTTATATACATATTAGTAAAGACCTGTTATTCCTATTCCTCATATCTTTGCCTGAGAACCCCTTAATTTCAAAGTTATAGTAATTTGGAGGGAAGGGGGTTACATTTTCCATTCCAAGGAAGGCTCCTGCCTTCCTTAGCAGACACCTGTCTTTCAAACCAAGACAATTTCCCAGAAGGAAAACTGATCCACCAAAACAAGAAAGTGATCAAAGACAGACAAAGATGGGACCAAATGCAGCTGGGAAGAACTCTCAGGTGTCCCAAGCTGAATTTCCTTGATTTTAAATCATGAACAGCTGATCATGAGGAGCTGGGAGGAGGTGCCAGGGTTTGAAACATGCTGAAATTGCCCTGTTTCTTGTACTCTTCTATCATCTGTCACTGAACAGCAAAAAGGGGATGTAGATGCATTTTGACCTACCCGATATAGTAAAAGTCAGATCCTTGATTATTCTGCAGCTGAGATGGGAAATAAAGGGTGTGTTCCACTGGAAGGGAAAAACTCGCTCTTGCACAAAGCACAGCAACCTTGGAGATCTTCCCCCTCAGAACATGCCTCCCCAAGGAGCTAGAATGCTCCAGCTACAGAAACCTCCTGCAGGCTTTGGGCTGATGGCTGCATCAGCCCCACACAATAGCATTATTTTTAGTGGTGTCAGTCCTGATTAACAATATCTGTTTTCAAGATTCTGATTTTCCATTGTTGATCCAGACTTCTGCAGTGCACTTCACAAGTGCAAGATTAGACCCTGAAGGAGGGGAAGGGGGAAAAGAAATCCTTTTATTTTTGTTGACATATTTCCTTTTTTTCCCCTGGCAAATGGTTGTTTCTTTCCCATGTGATTTATATGGCTTGTTATAAGGGTGGTTGTATTTTAGTACATAACGCTGTAAATTACAACCAACTATTATATGACAGATTTGGTCATTGTGCCATAAATTGTGGTGGATTTTTAAAAGAACCCATGATGGTTGATAACTCCAGCATCTAATTTATTTCTAGGGCTAGGTTACTGTAACACTCATTAAAATGTCTTGCACAAAGAGTTCATTAGAACATTTCTCAGAATATTCCAACAAATCCTTGCCTTTCAAAGGCTGCTGTTCCTTACCTTTGGCTCTTCAAGCCATGCTTACAGAGAGGGCAGGTTGAAGCTAAAGGAAATACACGTATTCTGTAATTAAAACTTTTCATTAAAAGTGTGGAGGGAAGATCACAATGTCCAGCTGTTCCCATTTCTTGTAGGAAAAGAGGAAGAACTGTGACACACATAAGTGTCTGAGAGAAAAATGACAGAAAGCTAAGATTTTGCTCCTGTAAAAATTTTTTTTTTTATTACTCTAGGCTTCTAAAAAGAATCCAGGGCGTGAGCGAGGGCTGAAAGTTGTTCAACCTTTTTTGAAGCCCTCTACAAATTCCACAAGAGTTACTAGATTTTCTCACGCATGAAGTGTAAAAGGAAAATAGGGAAATTTTTTAAAAAGACAACCATTTAGCTGGAATGCAACATGGAAGCTCGGTGGGGATGAGCAGTGGGCAATCAGACTCCTCAGTCATAGGCAAGGAGCTGTTAATCTTTCTCTACAATTGCAGCTTCTATAGGAGACCAAAAGCCCCTCACTCTCACAGAAACCCACAAGTTCCTACACCCTCTATAGCCCTCCAAGGAGCTTTTGCCCTGTGACAACAGCGCACCTGGATTTTTGACAGCCATGGAGCATAGCATGGCAATTCTGTCCCAAAACATAATACTTTGAGATATTATTTATCAATCTGATGTGCTGGTGTCTGTACTGCAGCTTGTCTTGGTATCACAGGACAAAAGTGAACATTGAATTCATGCATTTAAACTTTTTTTTTTTTTTAATTGTGATAAATGTAATGTATAAATAAGGAAAAATAACAAGGTCCTGTTTACAAGCAGGTTATTTCCTGGTGAGTTCCTGCCTCAGAAAGTGTCTCACTTGCTTTTTCCTCATTAAATGGTCTCTGATAAAATAATTACCTGTGCCCTGGACCACATTCACTAGTGCACCCGAGGACACTGCAATGATTGAAATAAAGCTGGAATGGCCTTGATCAGTCAGATGCAAATTGGATGACTGTTCTAATTACTGTAGTTGGGAACTCTTAATGAAAGAAGAGTATGGGTGTGTATGTGTGAGAGAAGGAAAGATGGTTCCTTTGGGATGCCACACAATGGGAAAGTGCTAGGTATATTAAATATTTATAGAACAATAGTATTCAGCTCATCCCACAAGTTCAGATCTGAGTCCAGATGCAAACTTTTCCTAATGGGTGTATTTAACATTTGTTCAAGACTTATCCTTCTTGTAACATAACTGGCCAAGTCCAGTGTTGGGGTTTTAAGAGTTACCTTTTCCCCTTTTGTTTTTTCTTATAGAATTTTTCCCATCCTTTGTTGCTTAGGAACAAATTGCTTGATACTTAAGAAAGATAAAAGACCTGTTGCAGTTCATGGCCATCGCTGGCCTTTTGCAGCATAAGAACGACTCCATCAGAAGGCAAATATCTTCTTTATTTCAAGCAGAAAGCAAGCCAAAGAGATCTCTAAAGAGATCCAGCTGCTCTGACCTCAACGCTTCTTCCACCATGGTCAGGGGCAGGGAGAGACAAGAACAGCTACAATTGGCTGGTCACGGAGAAATCCACTAGGATAACAAAGGTAACAAATACCATTGAGATACGTATTCTCAAAACATCCCAGACAGTTTATAAACTTTGTCGAGGCTTCTCACCCTGACCGTCAGAAAACTGCTGCTTCTCAGAGTCAGGCTGAGAGCTGAAAATTTCCCTCTGACCAATTTTGTCAGGGTCCACACCTGGCAACAGGGGGAGGAGTCCAGCTAGCTGCCCTTTTTTGCCGTGAGATTTGAACTGGCAAAAAGGAGCTGGGTACAGCCCCTGCTCCTTCTTGTTCTCCCGCCATCCGCCCGAGAGAGACGCTGCCTTGGTGGTGAAGGGAATCCACCGCCGTTTGCAGGCTCCTGCTTTTCTGCCGCCTCCTTCTCCTGGCACCCCGGGATCCCAAGCCCTGCTTGCCCTGCCCGTCCGCCATTACCGCGTGAGGGCCGAGCCCGCGCCACAGCGCCCCCTGCAGGCGCGGGGGAACCATCGCACCCGCCCCGCTCCCCGGGAGCCGCCAGCGCCCCCTGCCGGCCGTGAGCGTCACTGCCCCAAGGAGAAAGTGCCTGAGAGCCGAGAGAAGTTCTCACTGGGCTCTGCTCTGTTTGCTGTCACTGCCATAGATATCGTCGTCTGTTTGCCTTGTTTTATATATATTAGTAAAGAACTGTTATTCCTATTCCACATATCTTTGCCTGAAAGCCCCTTAATTTCGAAATTATAATAATTCAGAGGGAAGGGGGTTACATTTTCCATTCCAAGGGAGGCTTCTGCCTTCCTTAGCAGACACCTGTCCTTCAAACCAAGACATCCAGCCACAGAACCGCGTGCACAGCCCTGCCTGTGTTTGCCTGTTGCTTGTTTTGTATGAAGCTGAAGCTCACCGAAAGAAGTCCATGAAAAGATTCCAGGCTGACTGTGGAGTGGGAACTAATTAAATTCATTGTCTGTGTCAAATACCTTTATTAATGTAATATGGAATAATATTAAATAACCCCAAAATATTTCCATAAACACTTGAATTTATGAAAAACATTCAAATGAGGAATCTTCCAATATTTGCCCCTACAAATTAGTTTGTAAGTTCTTTGATAATACAAATACCACTTGAAGTTATCAGTAAATGAAAACTCAGACTGTGAAGGAAACTTTCATTTTTATCTGAACATTTCACTGGTCACATATTTATTTACCATAAATAATTTACCAAAGTTAACAGCTCATCACAAATCTTTGGTGTTTCCAAAGCCACAGCCCTCAGCTGTGCCTCACAATGAAAAATGGGAATCTGCAGCTGCAAGGGTAAAATTGCAAAGTTTGGTTTAAACTAAGAAAGGTATCTCTCTCACAATCCCTGTGACAGCATCAGTGTACACAGCAAAGCCCCACAGCCATTGCTGACTCAGTAACACTCACAGAAATACAACAGCAAAACCTGTCCAGATCCATAAGTTTTAAGGAAGGGAATGTGCATCCTTCCAGTCATTACACTTTCCACAGTTCAATATGCCACATATTAAACTCTGTCCACTTCAAAAGCAGGAACAATGAGCTGTTTCCTTTGCATAGTGCTGACAAATGATTTGATTAATGTATTTATTTGGAATTACCAAATGAAAAGTAGTTTAAGCAGCCTCCCAGATCTCTCCCTTTTCATTTCTTCTCCTGCTTAAGTAAGTTTAGTGCTCTCAGCATGTCTGTACAAAATGCTTCTATCTACAAGCTTCACTTTACAAACAACATAATCACCTGAAAAGCAGCTAAAAGATATCAAAGCATCTAAAACCAAAAGGATAATGGTTATTTTCCAAATCCTGCCAGTAAACAAAACTTAAAAAAACCGAAATTGTGGAGGTATTTGTGTTTAATACCTCAGGAAAAAAAAAGGGGGGGGTGGGATAGAAGCAGATGAAGTTCAGGCAGAAGTTAAAAAGATAGTTCACCTCAGTTCACTATAAATAGAGGTGTCTAAGCAAAAACCTATCAGTGCAAAGCAAATTTGGACACCAAAATGTACAAAATGTACCAAGGAAAGGACTGATTTAGCAGTAGACCTGCAAAGAGGAAAAGCTGGAGACAGTGGTTCACTTGGCGGTGCTGGCTGGGAACAGACAGGGAGCCATTTTTCTCCAGTGGCTGCTGGAGTGACACAGATTTCCTTCTAACTTCATGGCACCAAGAACCAATAATGCAGCTCTGGGTTTGTTCCTTCATAGCCACAGTCCCTGAGTTTTGGGAGGTGTTGCTAAGTGGCCTGGCAATCCAGAGGATGGACAGCCAGCAGAGAAGGGACATTCCCACACACTTGGCAAGACCAGAATGGCCAGATACAGGATTGTCTTTGAAAAGAAAAGGGTGGATTAGTTTTCCCCTGCTCCCCTGCAGAATATTTCTGTACAAGGACATATTAAACCAAGCCAAAATACTACTTTTTGGAATATGGGAGGCCTCCATTCAACCTATTGTGTCCCATTTCCAGGTGATGTGAAAGGGGAATTGTTATGCTGAGCTATGTTACAGAAGCAGCAGCCCTGCTGTGTTTGCATAATTCAAACCCCATGGTCTTTCCTCTAAAACAGGGGTGGATTTTACTACCATGAGATATTGTGATGAAGTGTATAAGAAATTCAAATTACTGTGCAATGGATGAGAATTTTAGGCACTGAATTATTCAACTTCCAGTTTATATTTTTTTCTTCCCTTAGAAGGCAGGGAGGTTCACTGTTCTCTCAGGAACAATAAAGCATGGCTAAATGTTGGAAGATGGTGAGAGCACGCTTTTTTCAGGTAAGTAGAACTCAGCTTGGACCCTGATGTACCCTTTGTTACTGTTTCATGTGTGGACATACATGTTAGTCCCAAAGAACCTCTGGGCATTAAAGTATCATTTTTCGTCTTTATGTGGACTTGTGTGCAGACACTGGAACTTCTTTCCAGAATCCCTGAGAGTTGTGAACATGCCTTTGAGGAGAGTCCTACCAGCCAGGAAAAATGTGGTGTAGAGACCTTATTCTCCCTTACAAGGAATCCTGCTGGCAAGCCTTAACATTTGAAATCAGGAGAAGACCTTTTAAAAAAAAGTATTTTGAAAAAGCCATGTCTCTGGCCCTTCTGCTTTGCCCATCATGATCAGTAATTTATCCATGATCTTACTCATATCCCTGGAAAAATTGCTACTCTGTGCAGAGTGATCAGTTTCTCTTTCAAATTTCAGCATGAAGTGCAGGGCTGTAAGCAGCAATATTGGGCACTCTGACTCATTCCCTTGGAGGACTATTTTTATGATTGTTCATGGAACTATATCTTAAAACTCTCAGTTCATGTTCTTAAGTCACTTTCACAGCTCTCTGCTGAGCTGTCTCAGCGTAATGGTTCGTCCCTCTGAGGTTACAACCTCTCCGAAGCTCTCGGGACTGTAACTAGCCTCCCTCACTGCAGCCTTTGAAACCAAGCTATTGTCTGAGGATCTCCTTCCTTTTCCCCACCTCAGTAAGTGGCTGCAAGTCAGCGCCGTTTAAAATTTAATCAGGCTTGTCCTAACAGGATATAGTTAGTGGATTTTAACGCATCTTCTACACGAACCACTAAATTCAGCCACCCTAACTGCCTCCTGACAGAACCTTTTTCTCAATAACCTCTTAATGAGCTCTCATTAGCACAAATTGGCCCTGAATATCTCTCCACTTCCTATCTCCTGTTTTCTCTGCGATCCATTAGCATCTGTTAGCAGCTTTGTTTGAACAATTAAACTTTATGGTTTCTAGGAACACACAAGAAACATCAGGTTCTACTCTTAGGTCTGGGTCTTGGAGACCTGGGAAGGGATTCATGCGATCTAGGTTAACAGAGCCCAAATTCTACCTGCACTTCATTGTCCTCAGAGAAAGATTTAGGTTGTTGATATGACTGATAACTCTGTCAGTCTCTGGATCACTCTCTTGGAGGTCCCTTAGAAAGGGACTAAACTTCAATGTCTGATGTTAAACAGTAAGAATCTACATCCTTTCCTCACAGCCCAGGATCACATTTCCCTGGCTGATCTCCACACAAAACTATGCCTTCTCCACGGAGTTCATTTGCCACAGCTTTTTGTTGTCCTTGTTTATGCCCACCTTGGATGGCTCAAACTGCCCTAAGCAGCTGGATTTTCTCATCCATGAGCCTGATAATAGGTTCTTATTTAACTGTGTTTCAATCATCAGCCGGCAAACCCAAACTCTAAGGTATTACAATGGTTCCCAAATGTGTGCTTGTAGATTAAAGGCTTGAGTGGCCCCGGAAGATTCTGATCCCTTGATATACAGAGGATATGGACTCCATCCCTACTGAAATCAACTGCAACAGTAATTGTGTGGTGTGATGTGAACTGTATTTTTCTGCGCTTCTCTGGTGACTGTTTAAAGTCCCCTGAGAACAAACAGGTCAGAGACTTTACAGCTGCACAGAGCTTGTGCCTGAACATTCATGGCTACATTGGCAAGCAGATGGAAATTGGTCTTTCTTACTCTTTCCTAAAGATGTACAACCTTTTCTTTTGACATTTTGATAGATCAGCAGATTATCACTCCATGTTATATTCCAGACATGCAGCTGAGAGATTATTAAAGTCTCTGAAAGTGAAAATACTGCACCTTTATTCCTTATAAAAGTCTTTACTGTGTTTCATCTTGTAGGATAACATCCAGAACATGGAAACTTTGGCTCCATTCAAGTCTATTGCAAAATTCTCAGGGATAAAACTATCTCATTCATAAAGTTGTAAGCACACCTTACTATTTTTTGTAACTTTAGTTAATGAAATACTCTCAGGAAGAGCCAGAGAGAGCAAAATCTCGACTTCAGCCTTCATCTGAGCAGAACTCTCAATTTTGCTGATACAGATATGCACGTTTTTCTAATATCACTTAGCAGAAACAGCCTGTTTATTTCTGAGTGTAGGCTGCCATATTTTTCCTCACCAACTTGAAAATCATGATGGAAGCAGATCTTTATTTACTTGTTTTGTGGTTGTTTGGGAGTTTTTGCCCATGTGTTAGATTTTGAACATAATATTAATTTCCTTGCTCCCTTTCGTGCATCCCTCAAAGCTGATTTCGCCTTACAGATGTCATGTTCTGTAAGGACAGAATCATTTGCTTAAAAAATGACCATAATGCTTTAAGTTCGTTACTTTCTGCTGCTCTTCAGTGCTGTCGCTAAGTTTAGGAAGAGGCTGGAGTTAGGAGATGGCAAATTCCCTCCAGATGAGGCGAAATACCTTTGCGGGCTACACCCCCCCTTGCTGAAGCAGTTCAGACACTTGGAAATACGAGTTGGAGAACGCAGCGCAGTTCTCCCGGGCGTTATGCAAACTCGGCTTAAGTCCTTTAACTGCAAGCGCTGAAAAAGTTCCGAAGAGGCCTGACCAGCAGCAGCTTTTGCACCCCGGCCGCGCTACGGCAGCTCCGGGGGCGCTCCCGGGGCCGGGCAGGAGCAGAGCGGGGACTCCTCGCTGGGAACCTCGTGGGGCGTCGTTGGGCTTCCCATCGCTTGCCGTGAAGCCAAGACCCCGCGGCAGCCCCCCAGCCCCGCCCGGCCCCGTCCCGGGGCGGCTCCCTTGGCTCGGCGCCGCTCGGTCCCGCCTGCCCGGAGCGCTGGGCTTTCCGCGCCGCCCGCCCGCCGCACCGCAGCCCCATGTCCGCGCTCCCCGCCGGCGCCGACATCAAGCGGGCTCTGGAGAACAGCCCCGAGACCAACATCGAAGATGAGCTGCCCGACGAGCCGCCGCAGCCGCGGCCCAAGAACTACCTGCTCCTCAGCATCCTCTCCTGCTTCTGCCCCGCCTATCCCGTCAATATCGTCGCCTTTGTGTTCGCCGTCATGGTGAGTAGCACCTCCGGCTTGGGCTCCGAGGGGCAATCGGCGGCCCCCGCGCTCCCGGCCCTGGCAGGGAAAGGGCATCCAGCCGCCTTTGAACCGCTTGTCCCGGGAGCCTGCGGACATCGGGTGAGGCAGCGAGACCGGGAGCATCAGCAGGCGCGGGCAGGGGGGTCCACCGAGCTATCCCACAAGCAATGGAAAACGTGGAGTGCAAGGCAGTGTCTAACAAGTTTTCACTATCAGGCTATCAGGTGGCAGCCCGATATCCAGTTATCCCAGTTAGCGGGGTTTGTTATATCAACTAAGTCGCACACTGAACTGAACACAGTATCTGTGTCAAAGTGTCAGCTGGAGAACAGAAATCAGATTTGATGTCTGCTTTAGCTAATCAAATATAATAGGAGTACCTTTTTTCCAGTAAACAGGTTCTTTGATATTATTTACTAGAATAATACAGGCAATGATAATGATTGTAGGTTGTTGGCAATTGCCCATGTAAATGGATTATCAAACACACTGAGACAACAGCCTTACTCCTACAATTTGTAATTGATACACGTTGTCCTTAATAACCCACAATCCTGTTAACTTCCAAAGGATTGCTGGAGCAAAATCTCCTTCTCTGAGTTAAAAGTTGCAGAGTCAGATCCAGAGTTTTCTAGTCATATACATGATCAGTGTTATCAGTAATATTGCAATGTATTTCTGTTGTTTAGGAGCTGAAAAAGGTTTAAAACATGTTGTGTATTTTCATCCTTTTCTCTGACAGCCAAGCTGAGAAGGTAAGTAAAAATGTAGTTATTTCTTTTTGCAATTAAGTATAAGAATAGCTAACTATGTCTAAAATATCCCAAAACACACTCCTGTAAAACTAGTAAGATTGATGAGAAATCACATTGCTGAAGTTTGAAAACTACTATTCCAAAGCCATTGTTCAAGTCTCTTTCTTTGTGGTTAAGTATTAGCTGTCTTTTTTTTTTTTTTTTTCCTTCTGCTGTGTTTATTTTCTTTGTTGTTACCTTAACTATACAATATTCTCTTTTTCTTATTTTGGGAAGATTTGGTTCTGCTGGTACTCAGCATCCTTTCTGTCCACAGACACTGAGGGTGCTATATAAAGTAATGAGAGCTGAAGATCTGGGGCTGAGAGCGTCTGTTCACTGTGACAGTGCTTTCATCAAGGTACTGGGGATGTAGAGAAGTTAAGTGTCAAGGACAGAATTTGGCCTCTAAAGATTTTTGCACCCCATATGGAGAAATGTCCACCCACAGCCTCATTGAAGTTCACAAAGGCTTTTGGAGTCAGGCATCAGTAACTGTTACCAGGGAATATGTAGGAACCAGGGTGGGAAGAGCACTTCCTGAATGCTGAACAGCCTGCACAGGTCTCAGCTGCCCACTCCTTTACAGGGGAAACAAAACCAGACCAATAACCTGCCCTGTGAACAGCTTATGTTTCAACAGCACCCTACCTGAAACCTCTCCTTTTCCATAAAAACAACACATTAAACTTCTTTTCCACAGCTTGACCCCTTTGCCTTTCCAAGCTGCAACAGCTGTAACTGCTGCATTGTCCTCAGCTGCAGGTTCTGTGTTTTAGCCTGTGCTGGTTTTATTTCCACTTCTGCTGGGATCTGCATCTTCCCTCCCTTTCTCAGATGGATTTACTAAGGGTTAACACTGAGACAAAAGAGTGGGTTATTTTCTTTTCTTACAGAAGATACCTTTACAGTCTGCAGAGCTTGCCTGAGATCTTGGCTCATATTTAAAGACCCCTACAAGTGAATTCTCTACAAATCTCCACTTCTGAAAATGAGCCTAAAAGGAGAAGTCCTATCGGCTTCTAGAGGGGACATGGTTCAGCACCCTGTGTACCTGTGTCATGTCCTCCTTAACTGTTCTAAATTCAGACAATGTTTTCACTCTAAAAGTAGAGTCTGGGCTCTAACACACCCCCAAAATAAATGACAGATTTCTCTTCAGTCTCTTCTGTCTCTTCTGCTGCCCCATTTACAACTCCAGCACTGGTTTCCTCACTTCTTTTTCACCTTTGGAGGCTCAAACCTCACTGTTACAGATCTTACCTCCTTTACTTTATTTTTGGAATAAACCTTTCACAAGTCCTCCTCATTGCCATAATAACCTTTTCTTGTTCCTTACCTGTCTGTTTCTCATGACAGGGGTAGAGGAAAGCTAGTAGAATGGTCATTAATGGCATCAGTGTGTTGTGATATTGGCATTACAAGAGCCATTGGCCACTTGCAGGGCTGACCATTGCTCAGCATTTTTGGCAATTGGAGTTCTGTTTTTCTGAGGATTCCTGGCTGTAGGATCACTGTTCTCAACACCCTTCTGCAGTCCCAGCCAGATGCCATCAGTTCTGCTCCTTGTTGCTTCCAGAAGCTGAGCAGCTGTGTCATGTTGCTGTGCCATCAGTTGGCTCACTCAGCCTCAGGAAAGCCTCGCTCAGATTTACCCTATTCTTTCTCATACAGGTGTAAACACAGACATCAGGCACAAGAGTTTGGGGGTAGGTACAGAGTCAGGAGGCTTATGTGGCACAGGAGATTTCTCTGGTGTGAGGCTGGGGTTAGGCACTGTGTCACTGAGCTCTTTGGCTCCTTATCTGCAGTGGTGAACCCAAAGAGCTCCCAGTGAGCTGCCAGTTGTGTCTGAGACCTGGCTTGGGTGAACTGGCTGTGTCTGGCTCATGGGATCAGAACTAGAGGGAGGCTGTGGAATAACTCTGGGAAATTAATTGGATATTTTCAATGCCAGCACTGAGGTCTGACAGTTGAACACATTTTGTTGGCCTTTCTCAGTACCCCCTCTTCAGCTATCTTTATTTCAAAGATCTCTATGTCGGACCAGTCCTGTAATTCTATAGGGCCTTACATTTGTAACAACCTTGAAACAGTCTATCCAAAGCTATTTCTCATTGATTTTTGTTCCAAACTCCCTCTTTCTGTTGACACATTTCTGTTTAATAATTTCCATGCTTCAAACAACATATGTGGTCAAGCTGTGACAATCTTGGCTCATCTGCCTCTGATAGTAACAAGTTCTTTGTCTGCATTTGTTACTGTTGGATTCAGATGCCTTGTCTCTAAGCAGAGACAACAAACTAGAGGGTGGTGGAAGTTGTGGGAAGAGGAAAGGATGGACTGTGCTTTCTCAGGGAGTCACCTCTTCTAGTTGGTATCCTAACAAGCCATGTGCAGTGTGTTGGCTGTGGCCAGGTCAGTGACCAGCAGAGTGACCAGTGTTTCTCTACCTAGAAAGTTTACTTGCAGAGTTCATTATTTATACATCTCTTGTTAGGTAGCTTGTAGGTACCTGGATATCTAACACCATATGGTTCAGCCTGTACACATTTCAGGAATATTAAACAACATATTTAATTTTCAGGAATATTAAACAGTAGGGCTCAGCAGCTGCTGTTGAGGTGTTTTTGCATTTTGCCCCTGCTTTTGCAAACTGGTAAGTTTTCAGTTTTCCTCTGCAATACTGCAGAGCAAACTCCCCTTTCATGTGTCCTGGTCAGCACTTGCCTGTTCTGAATTGTTCTGTAAGTTCCCCCTCTTCATGTTTCCCTGTGAGCTGTTCCTACAGTGAGGAGTCACCCTGAGTCAGCAGGTCTCGTTCTTCCTTAGGTCTGAACTAGAGAGTGTTTCCTTTCCCGGCACAGCCAAGTAAGGTTCACCCTGCCTGGCATACAGAGCCTAGAAAATGCTGATCAGAGAACCTCAGTCTCGTCTGCCCAGATCTGTAAGAGACAGAGAAGAAGATTTCTGAAGTAACTTAGTGTTCTTTCTGTTTTTGCCATGATCAGTGCTCTGGGAGCGTGGAACAGAAAATACAAATAAAAAAGTATTAATATTTTATACCTAATTCAGCACATTTCTGTTCACATGAGGTCAAGTCACTTTATTGTTGAACTGAGAATGTTTTATAAATAGATGTGTGTGAACCTAGTGAAGTCACTGAGATTACTCAAGTAAATAAACAACTGCAGAACTGTGGCTTTAATTTACGACTTCATAGCAAGCGAGGTAGCAGAAACCTGAGAAATCATATGGTGTTAGGTTGAAAAGGGCTGAAATTTGTTTTAAAAGTTGGGCAGACCAAATGTCTCATACAGATGCTATGTTCTCAATATATTGCCCAGCCCCTGGAAATAAATAGATGCAATATTTAAGGCTTTAACAGTTGATACTATCTCTGTCTAATATTGAAAACTGGAAGCTTGACCAGGAGCCCTTTGAAGCAGATAGAAATAATGAATTTCAAAAAACTTTGCATCAGACCTCAACCAATCCCTCAAACCTCTTATTTTTTATTGAATGCTATCTAAGTTATTAAATTAAATTTTTTTCATAAAGAAACTATGGTCTGCTTCCTGTCCCTCCCAAATGCTATTCTTTATCATTAATGCTGTTTTCATCCTCTTCATCATGGATTTGTATTAAAATGACATTATTTATTAAATTCAGCATGGTGAATTATTTATGCAATACCTGCAGAAATCACATGGACATTTTCCAGAAGTCCTAAGTACATTACTAAAATGTCCCAGAACTGCAAACTGGTGCTGTCAGGTCTTGCTTACAACTCTGTCTCAGTTTTGAGACCACAAGCCTGGAGAACTGAGTTGATGGTGTTTGCAAAACCCCTCTGTAGATGCCATGCAAGGCAGAGCACCCTTTGATAGGAGGGGAGCACAAAGCCCAGGGCTGAGGTGTCTGTGGTGCTTCTCCATGTCTCTCCCAGCAACCACAGTCACATTGGTGGCTGTTGGCAGAGACAGGAGGAGGTCAGTCCGCTCCAGGCCAAGCCAAGCCATGTTTGTCCTCATAATCCTTTTAATGACTTCCCAGACACTTTGAGAAAGCTCTTCTGCAGCCAGGACCGTTTGGGACAGTGGAGTAGCTTAGATGAGAAGACTGTGCCAGCCCCCTTAGTATCAGGATCAGGGGTGACACTGTCCTGTTTGACTGTGTGCTTTTGTCCATCTCTCATTTACATCTCTTCCTTCTTTCCCCATTATGTGCTTTCCACTACCAGCCAACCAAACTGAATGAAATCTGACGGGAGAGCAGAAGTATTAGTGATATTCTTTGGGGACATAAAGCAGGGAAGTGTTTAGGCATGTGGGCTTCCAGGAAGGGAAGAAATGTATCAGTGCTCCCTTTAAGGACATGACTGCATCAGCATCTCAGCCTTTCGTAGACTTTAGAGAATAAGTACCTGCACTTATCCTTGAGATACAATTCTAGGAATACAGGCTGTGCTGCTTTGGGACTGTCTGGGCTGGACTGATGCTCCTGCAGTGCTGACACCATGAGTGCACCCAGCCCATTAGCTCTGTGTGCTCGCTAATCGACACAACACATGCATCATGTCCCTCATTGCTTTTCTGCTTGGGAGAAATGGCTCTACAGTAATGCTTGATATGCTCTGAACTTCATCACTTTCCTGGTCCCCACAGTCTCAGCTCTTCAGTCTGTTGTTCTGTGTTTGCTGCAAGAAGTGATTTATACCTGAAGAACTTCCATAATAGCATTTGGTGATACCTCATGCAGTGCTTTCTAGAGACAATCTGAATTCTTTAGTCCAGAGAACAGTTATTTTGATCATATTTCTCCCCTTACTCTTTCCATTTCTCTGATACTTCCTGAAATATATACAAGATAATAAAAACCGTGTTATGACTAATCTGATTCCCTGAGGAAGTATGCCAACTTCAAGAGTGCAATCTGATCAATATGGTTTATGAACTCAAACCCTCATGATTTTACAAAATAATTCTTAGGAACAATGCCCTTTTTAATGCTTTGATAGCATCTCATTCTTGGGAAAAAAATTACTACAAGCTGTGTTTAGACTCGTTACTACAGTACTTCAGTGCTGTTCACTGAATCTTTTCCCTTAGAAATGGTTTGGTTAAACCAAAAATTAATTCAGAAAATCCTACAGTTTGTCTCACAAAAACCTAGAAGGTCAGAGTTGTCCCATCACAAATTCCAATCTGAGCATGTAATGAATGTAAAGCATCGGCTAAGTTATGGGTGGGTAGAAAGAAAGTCGAGTCTCTGAGGTAATATGGGTATATCTGATGCATACCTCGGGATGGATTATGATAATAATTATTGGTGTCTACCAGAAATGCAAAGGAACACAATTTCTAGCCTATGAGGATGACACACAGGTGTTTTGTTTAGATGACCTATATTTCTTCGGTTTGTATTTTTCCCACCTCTAGCAAACTACCTACTAATTCTT
Source organism: Vireo altiloquus (assembly GCA_013396875.1). NCBI lineage: Eukaryota > Metazoa > Chordata > Aves > Passeriformes > Vireonidae > Vireo > Vireo altiloquus. Next base: position 22,861 of record VZRF01008489.1, read on the forward strand.
CAAACTTTGTTTGAAAAAGTAAAATATTGGAAAAATAAGAAATTGGTATGCTTTTTAAAGTTTTGCTGAGACTTTATCTAAAAATGCAGCCTATTTATGCTCTTTTTTATGCTTATAGTTCTATAAAGCATAAGAATTTATCTCACTGCTAGTGAAGTGTCCAACTAAAAATTCATATATACTACAAAACTATTTCCAAAGATAAAAGCCACTGGTTTATGCAAGTGGGTGGATGTTGATTTGACAGCTTTTATGCTGGTGTGTATCATATGAACAAAGCCTCACCACTGAAAAAAAACCAAAACACAAGAGGTGAGGCTTCAAGGAAAGGTACTGAAAACGAGTGGAACAGAAAACTGGACGCCCTGCTTACCTTGGCAGTGGACATTGATTTGTTGTGTTAATTCAGAGCTGTCTCACTGCTTTGCCAACAGGTTTCTGTTTTAAAGGAAGAGCTGTGAATTCCCTCTTTCCCCTCTGCAGGCTCTGAACAGTTACAATCAAGGGGACATAGAAGGCTCCAAGCGGCTAGGTCGTAATGCGCTCTGGGTGGCCGTGGCCTCCATCATCATCGGCCTCGTCATCATTGGCATCTGCTTCGTGGTTCACTTCACAACGGTGAGCAAATGCTCTCATAGCCCTCCGTGCAGGGACTCCAGAGCGAGACACTGATTGACACAACTCTTTTTATCTATTTAGGGATGTGTGTATGCTTTCCAAAAGAATTTTTTCATATTTACGGTTTCGAAAATTCTGTTGTCTGTGGTTAAACACAACCCCTCTTAGCAGCAGGGTGTTTTCTAGAAACTCTTGCAGCTCAAATACATTTTTCCAATTTTGGCTCAGTTGCTCCTGAGTTTTACCATCTTTCAAGTGACCTGAGATCTTTAAATTTCAGGTAACAAAGTCCCCAGGTGCTAATTTTGGGTCTCATAATCTGGCCAACCGATCCTTTAACTCTGCAAGGAGGAGACAACAGTCAATTACTCCCCTACTGTTTGACAGTAAAACAGGTGACCAGAACTATATCAAAAGAGACCACAAATGTCATTCTTATTTGGGTCTCTGTGGGGTAAGACCCTTCACTCTCTGTGCTGTGTTATTGTTCTGCTTTCCTACACCTGAAAAAACAGAAATTAAGCTCAGCAAATGAATCTCTGTAACAGTTACCCAGATGGACTACTCGAAAAGAGGACAAAAGTAATTGAATATATTGATAATCTTTCTTAAAGTTATGGAACAGTATGTTCTTTTCTCCACAGTACTGTGTGCTTCCCATTAAAATAACCAATTTAAATGAATTAAATATTGACTGGTTTGGTTGGAGAGCCTTTCAGTGCACTGTACAAACTTATGTATAAATTATAAACAGATAACACCTCCTTTACCACTGAAATGAAGACATCTCCAGGGAGTAGAATGGAGTAGCTGGTTAAACATGTACAGCATTTTCATACAAAATGAAAGTACAACATACTGAGCTGCAGGGAAGTTATTGGACATGGGGTTCAGCTCTGTGGGATATTATTAGATGGTGCCACAGACTCTGAAGCTTCCTGTGTATTCATTAATTTTCTATGCATTTTGCAAGCATGAATCTCTCTCTGGTTTAGTTTGTGTTCAGCTCATTCAGCCCTCACAGATTTAAACCCAAATCCCTTCAGGCTAGGGGTGCCAAGTTTTGTAATTCACAGCAGCAGTAAATTCCTCTGTTTGCCTCCAACACCTTATTCATCTTTTCTCAGGCAAGGAGAACAGGTCAGTATTTTTCTCAAAGTAGGGGAGAGAAGAGCAGTGTGAGGAGTGGCAGACAGCACTGGCCTGAAGCATTCACAGTGACCAAGCAGTAATAAACCAGTATAATATGACTTTATTTTTGTTTTGTGGCTTTTTTAAAATTGGTTTTGGTTCTGGTTTTTTTTTGGTTTTTTTGAAGAGAAAACTTTCTGTTGGGTGGAAGCAGCCAAGTGCCTGGGAATCCTCAGCACACTGCTGGGATACTGATTTCAGTATATAGTTTCCACAGAGCTTTCGTGGCCAAATGAGTTTTCTGAGAACTCAGGGTTTACTGGATTCTGTCTGCTCTCTGCCTTCCTAGCCTTTTTACTGCTCCTCTTCTCCCTCTCACTTGTCACCCCCTAAAAAGTCTTTTTTTCTAAGAGAAGATTTGATGGCAACAACAATCTTTTGATGTGAAAATGAGTGAACAGAAGCACCCAACTGGTCTTTCCACTCTCCATGCTTACCTGAGGCCCCTCTGTTGCCTTACTCTTGCATCTTTATACTAAATTGTCTTAGTCTGACGTGCCCCTGGTGTGAATAGCTTTGAACACTCCATTCAGTTATCTCACACTCATTTGGGTCTTGCTCATGATTATTTACTAACAGCCACATTGCCTCTGCTGAAGTGAGGTGACTGTAAATTAATTTTATGCTAACTTTAATATATGTTTCAGTATTAGTAAGGTAGCACAAAATAGCCTTAATACAATAATATGGTCGATTTCTTTGATTACCATTAAGCACAGATTTAATATTTCCATGACCTACACATGCATTTTTCCTGAAAGTTAGACTTCAGTAATCTGTATGAAAAGCTTGACCCTTCCAAGATTGATTCCTGTGTACTTTATCAGAAATTGATATTATTGAATTCAATTCAATAATTATCAATTATTTCAATTGATATTATTGAAATTAATCAGATACCACAGTACCCAGTTCTTCCTGCTGACATTCCTTGTGGCTCCTTTTGGTCTTCAAAGGACAACAAATCTCACTGCAAATTACCACTGGGAGATACTGCTGCCAGTATCAAAGATGTACTGAGAACTCAAGTTCTCTTCCATGACATCCAGCCTCTGGAAAGCAACAAAAGTGAGACATCCAAATCAGGTTGGCAGGAGGGAATCACTATCAATTGTTACACAACTTCTTGATACAGGAACTTGAGTCAGGCTCAGCTGGTTCTGAAGCCTCCTTCGAAACAACTCCACATGCCTCAGCCAGGAGAAAAATATCGAGTCAGGTGTGTTGAGGATAGAAATGGTAGAAGTTGCATAGAGAGGAAGAGCAGGAAATTCATGCTTTGAGAAAACAAAGATTTTATACCACAAATAACACTCTCAAATGTACCCCCAATAATAGCAGCAGACTTGGGAAAAGGAAGACCCTTTCACTTTTCAGAAACCCCCTACTTCCAAGTGTCCTCATGTGCCTTCCTTGGTTTTTTCAGTCACAGAGCAACAGTAGCACTGGAATAACAACAGCCAACACCTACGTCTGCAGGGAAGAAACAGCCCTGACTTCTCATTTTGAAGATTTACTCCGAGCTAAGTCAGCTCAGGGCTTCTCCTGCAGCCTTGGAGAGCCTCATTTGTCTTGAACACTGGCATGTTATCTTTAGCAAACATATATTAAAAGATAGAGTGATATACATATATATATATCTCCTGGAACAGGGCCCACCCAACACTTGGGAACCATCTACATCCTGCAGTCATGCCCCTAAATGTAGGCAAGGGGAAGCCATCACTTGCATCACTGGAGTTGACAGCCCAGCAATAAAACTTGCATGTCTTGATCAGTGTAAATTGGTGTGTTTCTCATCATGCTGAGGACTCTGAGTGCAGAGCTGTGGTGTGTGTGAAATCAGGGCTGTGCCTCATTCCACACTGGGCCAAATTTATTCTTACTCTTCCCCACTCACTTTTACCTTCTCCTGTCAGCTTCCCCTGTGCCACTGCCTTGCTAGTCCTGAGCTGAGTTACATTTCCAGGGCTTGCTCAGATGTAACTTTAGCTGGTATTTATGTCACCACAGTCTGGCCCTGCATATGTGCCTCAGGCATGTTGTCCATCAAGAACTGCAGTGAGAAATGGGATGTATTTGCCTTTCCTGGGGAGACACCCCTGTGAACTGGAGCAGTGCAGGGCTGTGTGCCACAGCCTGTGTGTGCTATACTGTTTGCTCTCACCCAGAGCCACTCTTCTCATGCTCCTACCTGGAGCCTCTTAGCAACCTTTCCACTCACTTGCACAGACTTGGAGTCAGCCTTCCCACCTGTAAGCATTTTGTTCAGCAAAAGGTGGTAATTTTGTCAGTCAGTGAGGGCTCTCAAGTCATTTACAATCTGTGTTTTCAGAGCAGCCTCAACATTTTTGAAGCAGATTCCAAATTCTGTTTTGTTTTGGGTTTTGCTGACATGAGATATCCTCAGATTACATTTGAGTTCTGCTGGCAGGGTTTAGGGAAACATAAGCCTTTATAAGCCATAATCCTTACTTAAGTGAAGGAGATCCTAGGTATGCCAAAACCTTTTCTTAACTGGATCTAAACATGTCATCTTCTACTTCATGCTGCTATGTGAGTAGTTCAGAACAATATTCAGCTCCTCACACCACATACTTTTAGACCATCTCTAGTGTCTGAGTGACACTTTACAATGCTGTTCAGGGCTGAGCTAGAGCTCACATGAGTTTCGCCAGCCAGTTGAGCCACAAGGCGTTTTACATACAGCTCATGTCTTCTGTGCTCCTCTCTTGTGGATCTCCACAGTCTGAACAAGTAGGAGTGAGCCAAGCAGACATGTGGAGGATGAGTAAGAGGTGTTAGAGAGAAGTTAAAACTTCAGTAGAGAGACAGCAACTGTTTTGATCTGAAGACGGGTAGCCAGAATGCTGTGACTTTGGAATTTTATGCAAACCAATATGATATTTTAATGCTTTCATAGAGGAGCCTGAACTTCTGACCCCTTCTTTAATCTCACTTGATTTAGAACTTCGCCCCAGGGAAGCCACAGAAATGCTACCTGTCAGCATGGCTTCCAAGGAACACAAAGCCAGCCAGGCTGTGTGGAAATCACCAGCTTGCACTGCTCAGAATCAGAAGGGTCTTAAATCAAGCGTGTGTGGTACCACGTGTGTGGTAATGCAGCATTAGTAATTCTGGGTAGAAGGAAAAGGAGTAAGTGTTTTTATACTGTTTTTATACTGTGCACCAAGGACAGATGTACTCATACAGTTTCCTCACTGACTTAGAAATAATTCTTCAGGAGGAAAAGGCATGCAAGATTATTTTTAATATCTCTGCTGTCCTGTTTCTGAGGGTCTCAGAAGCCTTTGCAGACATTTCACTTAGAGACTGCCTCTCTTTCAGAGGCAGAATAAGCTGAAGACCAGCACGAGGACAGGGATTACTCAGCCAGCCTCCAGATGTTTACATTGGCCATTCTGTCCTGTGCACCTTACCATAAAAATAAACAAGTCAGGGTCTTGTGCTGCAGGGATTAGCCTCCCAGTAAGGGATAGAGCTCCAAGCCTGAAGTCAGGGCATTCCTGTTATTTTACCCACATTAATTGTTGGTGTCCACCCAGCCAGGGAGCTCAGACTGCTGCTTTTCTACTGGTAAGGGCACATACTGATCCTTACCTTGTTTTACTGATTTTGTGAAAACATAGGAGCCTAAAGTCCTCTACCTGTCTCTCAAAGAATTCCCTCAGCTGGGAGGCTGAGAAGTGGCACAGGTGTGCAGGTGCACAGACAATGTGGCTACATCAGCCTCACTCCCTTAGCAAACCACATGAAAAATCCTGGTCCAGCTGTTTCATCTGTCCACAGAGGAGAAGTTCCTACAGTGGATTCTGCCCAGTGGAGCCATGAGTAGCACCCAAGAGACAATCACAAAAGGCATTAATGCTGTCTGCAGGATATATTTACTGTGTAGTGCCTCAGGTCCTAGAGTCCTCCTTGGGGAGCTGCTAGAACGTAGCTGCTTCATGGAGGAGATATTTCAGACTCCAGCAGAGCCCAGAATCCAAGGATAGGTCAGGGCATGCATGCATATTGTCTGAGACCTTTCCCCTACACAAGAATTTGAGGGAACTTCTCAGATTCTTCCTCTCCTAATGCAGATGCACAAGACAGGTTTCCCAGTCCTTTTAAAGCGAGTTGTGAATTACTGTTGGATTTACCAAGTTCTCTGCTGCTGGAGTGTTGTTCTTGTCTGACTGCTTTATGTACCACTCCAAGGAAGAAGAGATGCTGTTGACCTCATGAATCTTTATCAAATAAGAGCCCAATTCCTGGCAATGAAAGGCCCTAACTTGCATTGATTCAGGTAACCCAGTTTAAAAATTCAGTTCGGATTGACAGATGACCAATGCCATTAGAAACTCAGCTCTTTGATTCAAAACTGTATTGAGCTGCTAATCTAGAGGGATGTTGGTTAAGAGAACAAGTGCCACTAATGTGGCATAATGTATCCATTAGATCCGTAGAATTAATAATTTAAACTCACAGGGCAAACTCTCTGTTTTCTTCTCCTTTAAATGCACATATTTCTGTGTCCTTGCAGGATGCTATCTGAAGACCAGGACTGCACTTGGAGGATATCAACATATAAACCTCTGGAGGGGGAAAAAGAAGAGATGGAAACTGTTCCAGACTGTTAGCTCTGACCCTACAAGTCTGCAGAGGCATGTTGCTGGTGAATGAACTGATAGCCCAGTTAGTTAATCAGCATGGCGTGACCAGGTTTTCAAAACTATTTATTTATAAGACATCTCAGTATAAAGCAGCATTTTCTCTTTCATCCTAGTGTATAATGAGATCTTGCCCTAAAAAAATCCCTTTTCTTTCTCATTTCCATGGAATGTATGCTGGATCCATGATGTTCCCTGGCTGACCCCAGCCAGACAAAGCCAATGTATCCAGACTGTTTATAGTGCACAGAGTAAGATCTGATGTGCAGCCCACTGCAGCTAGTAGGGGAACTCCTGTTAGTTCTGATGGATTTTGGATAAGGCCATTAAGGATTTTTTTTATTACTTTAAAATAGTCTCAACATGACACAACTGTAACCATGGGTTTGTGATTTTATCCTGCTCTGTGATTTTATAATGCCATGGGTGCCCTCTGACTCAGCAGCTGCTTTCTTTTGTCATCCTCAGCTTTTAGAACTTTACCTTGGATTTTTAACCACCTGGGACCGATTTTAATCACTTGATTATTAAGAGAGACTTCTTTCATAGCATCCATGTTTTTCTTAATGATTTATTTTTGCTTTGTTGTCTTTCATTGTTGCACTCCCTTGACTTAGCTCCAGTCCTGCTTTAAATTTGCACTGATCGTATTTTCCTCTTTAAACTTCACATTTGTAAAAAGTTCCTATTTTTTTTATCTGACAAAAGATCTTCTTTTTAAACAGATGTCCTTCATCCCTTTGTTGTTGTGCTTCTAGCAAAGCACATAGTTTTGTTGTGTTCTGCTTTGTTCATGTGGGTTTTGTTTAGTTCATCCTCTCATCTCTATGACTGGTCTGTGTATCACTGCAGTTAGAGATGGGCAGACTTTTGCATCTTTTCCTAGTTATAGACACACTTTCTGATCCTAAGACACTACTCAGTGAGCAGCCTCAGGTTCCAGAATTGATGGCCTCTAGATTACTGCAGTTTCTTGATACCTTATGAAAATTTAGCATGGGACAGCTGTTTTTATTAGCTGGAAACTGTTTCGTAGAATACAATTGTTTTGTCACACAAATATTTCATGTTAAAAGGAGTAAGCTCTGGTGAACATTAAGATGTGGCTGCATCCTCAGCAGCTGTTGCTCGGTTTGCTTTATTATCACACCTTCAAGAGAGCTGTGCCAACTTCCACTCCCTCTCCCTGCATTAACATCAACCTGGAGTGACTGCTCAGAAATCCAGGGAGTTCTGCAGGTGCAGGTGAGAGAAGAATCATCTGTCAGGAGTTCAACTACCTATTAAAAAAAAAAAAATCCTCCCAGAAACCTTTACCTGTTAAAGCATATGCCTAGAAGTAGCATGTATTTTCTGTGCCTTGATATTATATTTTCAGTGTGCTTTTTCACTGTCCTTCCTGCCAAATTCTGTTTTTCATTGAAGTCAGTGAAGCATCACTTCTCCTTAATTACTGCAGTATTAGACTTCACAAACACTAGTTGATTTATTAAACATTTACACTGATCAGATTTGTCCATGTGGGAATCTTGCCACTGATTTTGATGATCCCAAGAATTGGCTGTTCTGTGAACTCCTCTTTGGTTTTTGAATACTATTTTAATGGCCTGATATGTCTTGTGGGACTTTAGTAGCTTGTCTTATTATCAGATATGATAGAAATGTCACTGACAAGTGGAATAAAATTACTTTTAATTCATGTCCATTCTGGTATGTGGGAAGTGTCTTTCCTAAGTTTTGTTGCCTCTTCTACTTGAAAGAGTAATATCCCCTTTTCTAACCCTTTGGATAGTTTTAGAATAAAGTGAATCACAGCAAAAGGAGGTTTCCCAAGTTATGTGGACACCAGAGGATAGGGATAGGCGACTTGGAGTATTTTTTTAAACTGCCCAACAATGGTTGAGATCAATAGAAGCTAGACACCTGGCTTGTTCAGAGGCTTTTGAAAACCATACTGGAATCGAACCTGCATCTTGTTCATAAATATCTTTGAAATCTCACTCTTAATATAATGGAGAATTGAGCCATTGTACCTTCAGTGCTTCTGAAGAGAAATGTTGGTACTTTACAGTGCTATTGATTGGTATAAAAATAAAGGCTTTATATTAAACCACTTAACGTGACAGAGAGGGGAGAATGCAGCGATTACTCTAATATCCTTAGTGCTTCTGTGTCATAGGTAATCTTATTTTTGCTTTACTGATGTACTGGTATTGGTTCTATTAATTTATTTATGTTTACATAAATTTTCAACCACGTTTGGAAAGTGCAGCTTGTGCTGGAAAGGGGTATGGTCCTTGTACAACCACATAGTTCTGCTGTAGGTGTGACAGACATATCCAAAGCAGGGAGCCTAAATGACATTTTAGTGCCCAAATCAGCAAGGCCCTAGTGGCAGCAACTGGGTGTGGAAGGCAGAATGCAGAATTCCAAATACTGAGGAATTTGTACCTGCTCCATATTTTGAGGGGCATGCATACAAATTTCATTATCTCTGACAGGCTCTGGAAATTACCTGTTCTTCATTGTCATGCATCTAGATTTGGATTTGGTCCATTATTCTGCATTGGACCTACTTTTTTTTGGTAGGAAAAAAACCTTGTTATATATATGTGCTGAATGATGCTATTTGATGAAACAGAGGGAGGTGGGAAGCGGTAAAATGTGTTTCAACTCAACATCTGTGTCCTGGGTGCATGAATAGAGTCTTCCTTCTGCAAAGCTGCTTCAGGCTTCCATTTTTTGGACGCAGTGTCCCTTGGATGCTGAAGGCACCAACTAATGCCTCAAGTCCAGCTCTCTTTTTTTTCTTGCACATATTATAGGCAGAGACAGATGGAAACTTGAAATTGCTGGCCTCAGCTCCTGGATCATGTTGGCACCTTTGGCTTCTTACAAGGCAGCTGCATTCTGCAAAACAGCCCAGTGCACGTATCTTGATACGTAACCCTAGAAGAGGCTTCTAAATATAAGTGGGAGTTCTTTGCTACCGTGTGAAGGGGGTCAGCCAGACACTCAAAATGTGGTGTAAGTTTCATCAGATTGCACAATGACAACAACGAAAAAATCTAGGGGACAATATGAAATTAAATTCTTGGTCTGCCTCCCTGCAGGCACACCCAGGGGTTTACAGCTTTCACCTGAAGACCAGCAGTGGCTCTTCAATTTATGTGGTTGCAACAAGAATGCATCAGTGGTGAGGCTCAAGAAGCTTTTGTACCTCTAGCTTTGGAAATGCACTCACAGTGTGTCCTTTGTTGATGGTGTTATTTCCTGGAGGCAAGAGTCCTTATCACCAAACCTTGAACAGATGTAGAACCTACCCTGGCTTTGTAGGAAATACCTCTGGGCAAGGCTGGAGCCCTCAGGGCTCTGCAGGGCTGCTGCCTGACCCCCAGCTTTCTGAGACTGAGCCCTCAGTCTCCACAGACAGCACCTTCAGGGTCGAAAACTATCCGAATGTTGGTCTCCTCTTACAATCCTCCCACCTCCAACATAATTTTTAATTAGCAGGTCTCGATAGGTGTGCAGTGCTGGAGCAGAGAAGGAGGATTTGAGGGATTTGAGAGAAGCAGCGTTTGAGGGATTTCTTATCTGCACTCCCAACTTTCCGTTTCCCAAGCACAACGGCATGTTCTGCACGCACAGCAGGACAAGTGACCCTGAAATGAGAGTGAGCCTCTGAGGAGGCTGCCCATCTTCCTCTGCAGCACTCCCTGGCAGCCTGGCAAAGTGGGCTAAATTCAGAAGTGACCTAAAAGAAGGAGGGGGCCTGGAAACAGATCACTCAGCCAGTGTAAAGATGGAGAAACAAATTTGGGACCCCGAGGTAGAATGGAAGACTATAGTAAGAAAATTACCCAGAGGGTTTCTGCAGTTAAATTTATCCTGTCTTGGACTCCAGGGTAAGTTCTGTTCTGCTCCCACTCAGCTCACTCTTCACAGCACACAAGCTACAAGAAGCACTTGCTCATGTGTCTTTTACAATGTGATTTATGGCATATCTGAATCTGATCTACCAGCTCACATCTGAGGATGGCTCTTCTGGGTTTGTCATCTCTCACTGCAGGGCTGAGTCAGCTTCCACTTCACATGCAATGACTTCTCTTTGGCTAAATAAGCTTGTATCACGTCAAGGGAAAAGAACTTTGCCAGATATCAATGGATTCTTCAGGACTATGAACTGCACAGCCTGAGGCTTAAGGACACTGCAATTCTTTTTTGACACCTACTGTGAGGTAAGAGAAAGGGAAACTCCACTGAAAGTAAAGTATAGAGACCAAAGCAGGCTGTGTGGTCATGGTGAGCATGGTCGTGGCAGCTTCATATTCTCATTTCAACCATTTTTCAATGGGGTCTTCATTGCCTTTTGATTTTAACCAAATAATAAGAGAGACAATCCAAATAGTGAAAATGAGAGTTTCTGGCCTAGAGCAGAGTGTTTGGTGAGTATCATCCCTGACTTTGGTGTCTGAAAATCTTGTAAGGTCACTCTTTACCCCATCTAATCCAAGACATGCATTCCACTAATACAGGTCTCTCCTGACCTTGGACCTATCCTGTTGGATATTACTCTTTTTAAATGAGTCAGCTGATGGAGAGGGATGGTAAGTGATATCTCCAAGGGGGTAGAGTGACTCAGTAGCAAAGATGTCACTTCACTTGATCCCTCAGCCTGTACAGCACTGAAAGTGCTCTGTAATGATTCTCAGAACTTTGACCAGCTTTGCTGAGTCTCATAATTTTGAGAGCCAAGAACCAAACTGTCTTAAAATTAACTTCTGACTAAGAAGATTTAATAGTCAGGCCAGGTCTAGTTCATGTTTACTAAAGAAGGTAACTGTGAGAGAAGGAAAAAGGAGCTGAGCTTTGCTTGTGCCTAGTGACATGGCACCTAACAGACACCACATGGCTCTTCATATCCTACAGGTGTTTTACTAGTCTCTGCTTTAAAACCTCATATGTCCCAGGAGGTGGTGTAGCACAGTCATGACACCAGGTAAAGCATTTCATTGATTACTTTTATCTTGTTTTATGGGCTGTGAACAGCCTCAAATTGGAATGTGTCTTTTTTCCTTTTTTTTTTTTTTTTAAAGGAATTTCTTATTCAGAACTATTCAGTTGTGTTTTCCCCAGTCCTTTTATCCCAATAGGGGCAGCGGTAGAAAAGGCATTTTATAGTCTTCCTTTGGAATGTGGATGCTGGTTCAAATGGGGTGGAAGAGGGGGAGTTTTTATGCCCTTCAGGCTGCATAAGGAGGCAAAAAGTCACAGATGTTGTTAAAGGGAGGAGCAAAACTCCAGGGTTCCAGAGAATTAGTAGGTGGCTGAGCTCTGCCAGGCCCCTGTGGCTGGTCTTTAGCTAATCTCTCACTTCCCACATCTCCTTCATTAACAGCTGTGAGGGAATTGGGCTCCCACTCAGGCTGAGGAGAGAAAAAAAGCTCCAGTGAATGCAAGGACTGTGCACATAGATGTGTGTGAAGAGGTGGGGGAATGATTTAGCTGTTCATGGTGTAATGTCATCCAACCCTCAATATACTCAGGGACCAGCACCTGAAATAGTGAGTTACAAGACTGATTGCTCCAGGACTGTGCTACACTCACCTGCCATGGCAAGGGGAGACAAGAATCAGGCTTGAAAAGGGAGAAGACACAGGGAAAATGGGGAGGAGAAGGCAGCAGCAGTGAGGCTGAGATGCTTTGTCCATGGCCTCTGTCCTGTCCACAGGCCAGCAGCTCCCAAAGATTTTGGCATGGAGCACACCATGGCTGGTTCATCACTGTGGAAGGAGGAACCATCACATTTTAATACCAGACTTTAAAATGAATGCTTGTACCTACCACAGACTGGTTACCACAGCCTCATGATCTGTTAGAAGTCCTTACCCTGTAGTTTGTTACCACTCTATGCTTCTTAAAAGAATAAAAACATTGCAAAGGCCAGGCCCCAGATGAAGGTACCATGGCCTGCAGTGGGTCTATGTGGCTGTTGTGCAGATCATCACAATGGTCCTGATGGGCAAATGATGAGCAAGACATGGTACTCTGTACTGCAAACAGTGCTGGCCAAGAAAACTGGGGAGAACAAAACAAATGGGGTTGAAGACAAGGAATTTAGGAGCACTAAGCTGTGTGAAATGCCAAAATAACAGCAGCTGCATTTTATAGCAGGGGCTGTCCTGCAGGGCTGAGGAAGAGCTGCCTGCTGAGGAAGGGGTGATCCATAGTTAACTCATGTAAGCACAGTTAACTGTTAGACAGACAGCAAATGTTAATCACAAAGAAGCAGGATTCGCCTTAATCTCGCCAAGATATGAGAAACAGGATTTTGTTGAAACCAGCACAAAAACTGCCGAATCATCAGACTAAGGACTGCACATGCTCCAGAAAGAAAGGCGAAAAGTGCATTGTGAGGTAGACTACTAGCCTTCATCAGGAAGACCCCCGAGGAAGAAGAGGAGCCTTCCTCAGCACGATCACCAGGGTACAAAGCACATGCATGGCATGTATTCTAATGATATTAATGATATCTGAGAAGTAATTTGTATAACCACTCCTATCCCAAGGAATGTGATGAATATTCATAAATTTTACCCATAATACTGGACTGTATCGAGTGCTCTGTGTGTGTGTTTGGAGGAGTGATCCCCCACACCCACCTCTCTGACTCTGAAGTGTCCCTTGGCCCGGTTTGGGGCGATTCACTGCACACATTGCCCTGGTAGTCCCTGCCAGCCTGCCCCGTGCAGGGTGTTAGACCCCCAAAGGCAAAAAAGGGAGAATTGTTCCCCAAAACAGAGCAGGAGCCAGCGCTGCACTGGGCAGAGCCAGTCTGTCCGTCCCGGCAGGATTCTTCCCACAATGTTACAGCGTGTGGATACACTTCCATTCGGTAGGAATCCTTCTGTGTGCAGGTTGATTCTATCAGTAATAAAAAAAAAAAAAGCAATTTTCCTGTAAAGAGAACTGTGACACACCTGCAGACCTCAGCTCTGTGGCTGTGAGGAAAGTGGAAGGAAGAAACAGCAATAGCTGGGGGAGAGCCAAGGGTAAAACCAGATAGTGTAAGTGGGAATGCTTTGGGAAATGTATCAGTGTAATTTGGGAAACATTTAGCAGTTAAGGACTTAGACTTCCATCTGTGCTCCCTCAGACCCAAGAGCTCGTGCTTCCAGCGCGGGGCTCAGGCCTATCCGCCGCTCCCGATCCACGGCGCGGGGACACACATCTATCAACACACATCAACATCACATTGTTGGCTCTAACATCGCCTCCAAGCGCTGCCTTGGATATGGTGGCTCCCGGGGTGGGCACGGAGCCATTCCCTGGCACCAGGTCGGTGTTGAAGAGGCGCGGGATGGAGCCCGGGCCAGCCCCGGAACGCCCGCGCCGGGCTCGGTTCCCCCCGGCGGCCACGGGCCCGGCCCGGCGGAAGCGGAAGTGCTGCGGCGGTGGCGGAGCGCGGCGGGCGGTGGGTGCCGGGGCTGGGCCCGGTAAGGCAGGAGTGGCTCCCGGGGTCGGGCATCCCGGGGCTGCCAGGCTGGGTTGTGCCCCCCGTGCCCCGCGGAGGTCTTGGTGCGCTGGGTTCCCGCGGGTCCCCTTCCAGCGGAAACTTCCGTGCGCATCCACACAGGGCTGTGGAGCGGTAGAAGGGCTGGGTCTCGGGCGCTGTCTCTCCCGGAGGGCAACGAGAAGTTCTTGGGGTGGGAGTGTTGGGGTGTCTTTGCAGGGCCAGGAGCTGGGCTGAATGATCGCTGTGGGTCCCTCCAGCTCGGGAAGTTCTGTGGTCCTGTGTTTAGAGCTCCTTTCAGCTGCTCGCAGCATCCTCAGCAGGGTGAGGTAGCGTTATTCTAGTGAAGTCACTTTTCAGGTAGGCTGGTTTTGGAGCATTCTGACAGAACTCCGGTGTTCCAGCTGGCGAGGTGCACGGGGAGGCAGAAGAAAGAACAAGCCTTTAGCTTGGGAATACACAACAACTTTGTGCTGTGTGGCAGGGACTTGCTTGCTGAACTTCTTGAGTGGCCGAGTCTGGTAGAGGTGCTCATGAATTGAACTGTAGCACATTACTAGGAATAGCTAAAATCTATCATTTAGTGCCTTTTTTCAGAGTGTGTTATCACTTTACAATGGGTTAATCAACTTTCTGAGGCTCTTCGACTCAAAAACATTGACAAAGTCTACTGATGAGTTTTCTTTCCTGCCTGCTGGTGTTGCAGCTTTGGGAGTACCTTTGCTAATCTGGCTTTCCCTGCTCTTTTAGATCCATAAAAATGGGGAACACGAGCAGTGAGCGAGCGGGGCTGGAGCGCCATGGGCACAAGGCCTCTCGAGGAGACAGCTCAGGAGGAGCCATCAGTACCAAAGAGGGCGACAGACCAAAAATCTTAATGGACAGTCCTGAAGATGCAGACTTGTTCCATTCAGAGGAAATGAAGGTATTGCTGGTTTGTTATCCCAGCATTGCTTGCTTGGAATGCTGTGGGGCTGCTTGCAACCTGCAGGGATTCTGTCACTGAGTTTGCACAAGGCTTACCATCCCCCTTCCTTCCCAAGCCAAGCAGCGAGTGAATGGATGTTTAAGCAGGTATAATTGGGAGGGAGGGGCATTATTTTGCCTTCCCCTCTTCCTGCAGATTTGGAAGGCTTTAACACCTTTGCAGAATTTGTGCAAATGAAGTTGCGAACAGCATCTAGAAATGCATCTTATATTCTGCATCTGACAAAAGCTGCTTGTAGTAGACTTAGACAACCTGTGTCGCACTGAAGGTTTTTTTGCCCTCAGGCAAAATTCTCTAAGTCTGCCAGGAAAGAAACTTTTTTGATTGAGACATTGTGCTTGTAGGCTCCATTGGAGAAAGAAGAATTTCTAGCTTGGCAGCAAGATCTGGAAGTGAATGACAAAACCCCCACTCAAGCTCGGCCAACAGTCTTTCGCTGGACCGGAGGAGGGAAAGAAGTTTATTTATCAGGGTCCTTCAACAACTGGAGTAAAATTCCTCTGACAAGGAGGTAATGAAGTGCTGCTGCAGTGATGTTCCCCATGGACTGGGAGTGCTCAATGCCATGAGGAAGGTGGTCACTTGAGAGATGGGTTTGTGCTTAATTTACCACTGTCCTGCTTCTCACCTCAAGCCCTTGATGACAATCTGACTTTTCCATTCTTGGATAGCACAGGATGGAAGTTGAGCTGTGTCAGTTCACTGGGCACAACTCGGAGATAACCCAAACCAGTCCCCATTGTGCAGTCTGTGCCTGGAGTGGGGCTGGGGTGTGGATAGGGGAGTTGGTTCTAAGCAGTGTCTCTGATGACACATCCTTTCCATGGCAGTGGTTTTTCCCCAGCTCAAAGAGTCCAGAGACTGGCCATTTGGAGCAGCAACAACTGTTCCTCGGCTTTTTTGAGATGCTGATAAAGCCTTCTGAAGAATGAGGGAGTTCACAGCCCATGAGTATGGAAATTGCCAAGCAGCAGCTATTCAGACCCAAAGTAACTCAGAAGTATCTAGTTGCTGCTTTTATCTGCTCATTGTTCATTTATTTCAAGGGCATTTGGGAAATGCAATTTATCATGGCAAATACTGAAAGGCAAGGAAATATGAGAAAGCTGATCTTGTTCCATCAGCAGATAAATGAGGTCTTGTGTGCTAACAAGTAACATGAAGATGTGAGGGTGACTTTACAAAAGCTCAGTGCCAGTTATGGGATGTCAGGAATGTGCAGGAAATGATTATGAGCATTAATCATAATTTGATTCTTTAGATTGCATCAGAGATTCTCTGAATGTGCCTTTTTAAGGTTTTGCACATTGAGGAGACTTGTGCTGTGTTTCACAGTGTGTGTCACATTTTATAGACCAAGGTACTTTTCAGAACATTGCAGGGCTGATTGTTTGTCTTAAATTCCAGTCACAATAACTTTGTGGCAATCCTTGACCTGCCGGAAGGAGAGCACCAGTACAAGTTCTTTGTGGATGGGCAGTGGACACATGATCCTGCAGAGGTAATGTTTGCTTTGAGTCACTGTAATTGAGGCATCTGAAGAGGAGAAAGTGGCTGTTGAAGCTGGTGAAAGAGAGGTTTCTGATCCCTGCTGGCCTGGGTGGCAGCATCAGACTGAGCTCAGAGGGCAGGAGATGCAATGAGGGACAGGATTTCTTGGCCATTGGTTTATAAGTGATGTTGAGCTTTTCTTGTCTAGTGCCAAACTGGCTTTTAGAGCATTGTAGCATTGCTGGCAACCCAGAGCTCGCTGTGCTGTCCTGGCTCCCTGTGCCAGGATGTTGCTATTGCTGCACTAGATCTTTTCATAGCCCAGTAATTGTGCCAAGATCTACCAGGCCTGTTCTTCCTCCTCTGCTATAAAATGAGCTTTAACCACAGCCTGCCCAGCAGTTCCCCATGTGCTTAAGAACTCAGTATCCAGACCTGGTGTCACAGGTAACTCTAGCCCAGGCCTGATGTTCACCTTGTCTGTAGTCCTGTGGGCTTGGCAGGTTTGACTGGCATTTTCCCCTCCCAGTCCATAAAATCCTGCACTTCCTCTTAACCTAAGAGTCGCTGAGCTGTTTTCAGATCTGGTTCTCTCATATTTCAAAAGCAATATACCTCATTCTCGGTAATGCTGATTGTGTAGTTCTGAGAATGTATTAATCCCACAGGCTTTTTTTATTCTGATTTTTGTATCTTGTCTCTTGTCAGCCAGTAGTAACCAGCCAGCTGGGTACTGTCAACAACATCATCCAGGTGAAGAAAACTGACTTTGAAGTGTTTGATGCTTTGATGGTGGACTCCCAAAAATGTTCAGACATGTCTGGTATGGTCTTACTCATAACTTTATATCACACTTTTTAGAGCTGATAAAAATTTCATTTTCCTTTTTGTCTGGAGTTAAAGCTCCAGTAGAGATTAATCTCCACTTGTGTCAGGCCCTGTGGATGTGTGCAGGAATCACAAATGCCCAAAAGAATGTGGAATGCACAGAGGAGGAAACCTCTGACAAGGCAACACAGATCTCATGAGTAGGAAGTCATGGGTGCCTAGTAACTGTTTGTTTGCCCCTGCTATGTGCAGTGGCTGGGTTTAGGGCAGTCATTTGTGGATCAGTCTCTGTTTTACCACATCAAACCAATGTTGACAGCCTACATTGCTCCTAATTCAGTGTTCCTCTGCTAAGGAGGTGGCTGAGGGGGTCAGAGGTTGCACTTTAAGAGGGAGAAATTAGGTGCATCTCAGTGCTAACACAGGCTTAGGAGTATATCATATCCTCACAGTGTAATATAAATTATCTATATCTTAGAATAATACAAAAATGCAATTTTTGCCTTAAGTTTCAAGTTCCAGTGTAACAGAAGAGAGGTGGGATTTAGCTTGAGCTGTGTCTGAGGTCAGCCTTGCCCTATTTGTTACTGAGCTCTGTAGGGATGGAGTCCATGACTGAAATAGTACTTTACATCCTCATTTAGAAGATCTTTGAACCTCAGGCAGGAGGTGTGTTTGGGTGGGTTTTGCTCTGTGCAACTTTGCCCTGGACAAAGCCTTTTTGGAGAAAGTATTATCTGTGGGACTGGCCAAGAGGAGATTCTAGTAGATGCCTTGCCCCAGATGCTGCAGCAGTGTTTCCTTTCCCTGATTGGACTCTGAAGGGCTCTTTCCACAGCCCAGTGCATGGGCAGAGCAGTTGCCTTTCCTGGGTGCATCCCATGTTCTTGTACCTCCCTTTGGCAGGGAACCTTGTAGAGCAGCCTGCACTGTGGAGTGTTTGCAGGAGAAATGCTGGGCAGAGATGACAGAAGTTCTGAAGTGCAGTTGGGTCCTCAGAACTCTGACATGAAACGAGCTGTCAGGTTTTGGGTAGCAGACTTTGGGCATCTTAAATCCCCTCTTGGGCAGTGACTGATCCTCTGGCACTGCACCAGCTGCTGCAGTTATTGTACTTAAGTGCCATTGATTCCTTTAGGCTGCATGTACCTATAAAGAGCAGGTGTTCTTAAAAAGTATTTAGGATTAAATATTTACCATCTCTCTGGCAGAGCTGTCAAGTTCACCCCCAGGACCATACCACCAGGAGCCCTATGTTTGTAAGGCAGAGGAGCGCTTTAAATCTCCACCCATTCTCCCCCCACACCTGTTGCAGGTCATCCTGAATAAGGACACAGGCATTTCTGTGAGTACATTACTTTGGTTTGCTAAATAATGCCCTTGGAGGTGGGAGCAGATGGGGGAAAATCTGGGTACAGGCAGGGGACAGCTTAGGAAAAACCTTAGGATAAGTTAATTGTGTTGGTAAGTTCCTTATTATGTGTGTCCAGACGGATTCATCTGAAGTAAATCCATTTTCTTAGTTGACTGTCTTTAAAATGGAAAATTAGATTGCTGTTTTCCCCCCAAAACCTAATCTTGTCAACTCTAAGACTCCAGAAGCAGATAAGGGATAACCAGAGTCTGATTCTTGGTCCTGGTGAGGATGCAGAGGTTTTACCCAGAGGGACCTGGGGTTGTTCTGAAATGGTTACTGTGTTTGTGATGGACTTAACATGAGCAGCAGTGATGTACTGGGGGTATGATAACACACAGATACTGTTTGTTACCCATCAGTTCTGAGGAGTGAACTATGACTTCTGTTATTGTCACACTCTCCCTTTTCTCTGCAGTGTGATCCCGCTCTGCTCCCTGAGCCAAACCACGTCATGTTGAACCACCTGTATGCACTTTCCATCAAGGTGAGAGGCCAGGGCATGTCCTGTGCATGGGCAGCCTGGGTGTCTGACCATGGCACATGCTCACTTGTTTTCCCTCCCCTGTAGGATGGAGTGATGGTGCTTAGTGCTACACACCGTTACAAGAAGAAATACGTGACCACTTTGTTGTACAAGCCAATATGAGCATCACAGTAATTTGTGACCAATTGTTTTGGGCCAGTGCAGTCTCAGAAAAAAAATGCTTCACTTAACCAAATGTACTTCTGCTCTGTGCTGTAGCAAACGAACTCTGATTTCATATTGTTCCTGAGACTTCCAGGTTCTCCTGTATTTGCCTTATTTTGTTAGCCCCACCTTGGAAGTTCTTGGAAATGGCAGCTTCACGGCAACTAGACAGGTGGCAAAGGTGTCAGTGCTCCTTGTCAGCTCAGTTAAAAAACCACTACTTTAATTAGGCTGAATAATGTGAGGGCAGCAATGGATCAAAGAGTTTTAGCAACGAGGGAGACTAGGAGTCTGTCAGCCCAAAGTCTAGAAAGTTCAGGATTCTTGGGGAATCTGATTTGAGCATAACACTCAGCAAAAGCAAGCTCATTACAGCTTCCGTTGCTCATCAAACATCATTTCAGTAGCGAGTTCCAAACTTGCCTGGCTGAAGTAAGTGTGAATATTGATCTTTTTGTAGCAGCCTTTTCTGGGCAAAATCAGCAACATTATAACTACAAGCTCGTTATTATTTTACGGTAGAGTGAGGTTCACTGTTTCTACTGTGAATAGCTCTGTAGTTTTTCTCTTCATGAGAACTGAAATACATCTTTTCCCCTGTGGGATTTCTGGTAAAGACAACTGTTTTTAATGGCTGGATTTTTCTGTAAATCGTAAATGTGTCTTGCAGTAATCTCCTTTTGGAAATTGGTTTCTCTTGCTGTCACTGAGGAGGACTTCCTTAAGCTGGGAGAGGTAGCTGTAAGGAAATGGATGGGTTCAGTTTAGGGGTTAGTCCCTCAGCAACAGCCTGAAGGGGACTGTAAGTCTCCTGTGTCCCAGTGGCCAAACTTGCCCCTCAGTGTCAGCAGTTGCAGTGTGCTGGATGCAGCAGCACCGCAGCCCTCTGTGCCCGGGGCTGGAGCTGGGCAACTTTTTGTTCTGTTTCTGTTTTCTAAGTGGTTATAGTAATCCCAGGCTGCCTGTCCTCGGTGTTGACAGCCTGTTTTATCCCAAAAGTAATGCAACATTAATGCAAACGTGCTGCCAGTGTGCCCCGCCCTGCCCGGGAGGAGCCAGTGCAGGAGGAGTCCTGCTGGGCCCTTCCTTGGCTTGTTTTGATGCCTGGGGCACCATGACTGTGCCAATGATAACCAGCCCTGTCCCACTGTGGGGGAAAGCACTTCGCACAAGTCTGTGAGGAGTCTGAGTGGGGACAGAGTGCAGCAGCAGCTTGCTGGAGTGGAGCAAGCCACAGCGAGAGGGTGCTTTGCCATCCTGGGGTCTGTTCACCAGCCTTGTTGCAATATCATCAGTAGCTGAGTAGATCTGGGTCTAGTGCAATGGTTTTCTCTGAAAACTCTTTCTTCATTCTGTGCTATGGATAGAATTTCATATTCTGAACTACAGAATTGCTTGTTTTCAGCCTCTTTAGAAACAAATAAAACATTTTCAAGAGAAGTGGGTGACTTGTCTTGTTATTACCCTTCCATCCATGGTAACCTCGTTTTCAGTGAGTTGTTATTTTGTTATTACACGTACATTATCATTACATCATGATTTCCTGATTGCAGTTTTGTGCCTTGGTGGGTTTTCCAAGCTTTTCATTCAGCAATGCCACTTGAAACACTTTCTCCTCTTGCACTTAGTCAGTGAAGAAGACTGAGATGTTCATGTTTATTTGTGATGTAAAGTTTAGAGGAAGGACAAGAGCCAATTACTTCAAAGCTAGAGCAACAGTCCATTAGAGCTGGAAAGTTTGGGATGGACCTTCAGGCTCCTCTCAGCTTCTCTTTGTTCCAGCAGCCAATTCAAGCTGACCTTTTCCCCCAAGTCTTTGTCCTTGACAGGGTGACTCTCTGGGGTCAGAGGCTCATGCAGGGTCAGGTTCAGCTGTGTGAGGGAACAGCCTGTGCCTTTGCAGTGTCCAGTAGCTCCAGGGAATGCCAGGGCTGTGGGATGTATGGTCAGTGCTGGTACCTGCAGGGTACTCCACATTCTTCATCAGATATGGTGGAGCCACAGGACAGAAACAATTATTGTGTAGAAAGCTTGAGTTGGGAGGGCCAGGCTGTGTGAGAGCCTGCAGGAGTGACCCTCAGCTCCACCCTTCCCTGCCCAAGGGTGACCAAGTACAGCTGCCCCCAGGGCTCTCCAGCCACAAGCAGCAGCTGATGGAGATGAGATGTTCCCTGACCTGTAGCCTCAACTGACAGTCTCAGGAACCACAGATTTCCTCAGGTAAGCCACTGCCACCCTCAGCCTCCCAAATCCCTTTCTTTCTCTCCAGCACAGGAGGGTGGATGAAGGAAGAGGTAAGCTGGTTGTTTTGGTTTTTGGGGTCTTCTTACTGGGTTTTTTTTGGCTAGGTCCTTTTCTGCTTGACAGGTGAATAAATTAGATTAATCACTCTGTGTTCCCTTATTGCAAGGGGATGAATCAAATCCCTCCACAGGCAAAAGCTCGATCAAGAGTTGGATTTATTAGCTCACTTACATTCCCCACCCACAGCTCACAGTCTGTGCTGTTATGTTTATTCTTGGCTGTTGCTAGGAGAGCACATTTTTTGAAGGTAGATGTAGACACTTCTGTTACAGTCACTTTTGGGGACCCTGGAGTAAACCAGCCTAAGAGCTCCCTGCCCTCCCCGACCCTCTGAATTTCAGCACAGCATGTGAGGGTCAAGCTGACATGGATTTGTGCAGGTTTCTTGGGAATCAAAAAGCTCAATAAATATTTTTTTTTTACTTCCACCAGTTTCTGGATTAATTTAGTTTTGTTACAGTTCGGATCATGCATCATAGGACTGCAACAATGAGCTTTAAGTAAGTATTGTTTGTGCACAGTAAAAGAAATAAAGGAACATTGAACAAGTCAGCATTTCATCATATACATCATAGTAGGCACAATAGATAAATCAAGCAGCTCGGGGTTGATGTAGAGCATTTTCATGGAGAATGTAATGTAGACCAAATTGTAAGAGGAGTCATTAGTAACCCACCCCCACAGCCTCCAACAAGCCCTTTCTCAGGGCTGAGGGGGTGGGTATGTGCACAGAACCAAAAACACTGAACAGTAGGAGGACAAATTAAGTTACTGTAGGCAGCAGTGTGAATATTAAAAACCTCTTCCTGTGAAAGAATACTTCAGACCCTGTAAAAACTAGTTCAGTTAAAAATAGATGTATTTACATTTAAGTCTGATCTAGCAAATTTTCCCAGCAGGTGTAAGTTGAGCTGTACAGTAACTCTGCAGGTTGTACTCAATCTGACTGGATTTGTGAATGGTCTTTTTTTAAAGTTGCAGCTTTTAGGCCTTAAAGCACCAGCATGTTACAGCAGTGGGATGAAGAACTGTCTCCCTCTGCTTTCCTCCCAGTACACTGCTGGGATAAGTCCCAAACCTGTCATTAGCTCACACTGTTGTTAATTAAGATGCCTTTTTTCCAGCTCAAGATGTGTGGGGTCATTTACCAGGGCAAGACTGTTTTCCCAGATACTCACAGGTGCTTCACCTCCACCTGTATCACTGGTGAAGCAGGATTTAGCTGTAGGTGCTTGCAGCTGACTGCTGTTATAGTGAAGTACTCAGATAAACCCACCTGGTTTAATGCATGTCAACATGCTTGGGGTTTGTGAAGCCACTTATGCTACTTGTTCAGGACATGATGAGTATTAAATGCTAAATATTGCCAGGGTTTGCTCTTGGGTCAGCTGTGACACCCAGGATTCCCCAGCCCCAGAGCCAGGGGCGGGGCAGAAGGGGCAGGGGCACTCCAGAGAGAAGGAAGCTGTCATTTCACCATGCCAGTCAAGATAGTTATTTGTTTTATTTGATTATTGTTCAACAACACAGTTCAATACTTTCCAGGTGGAGCTTTGAACTGTCCCTCTGGTTTCCTCCCTTGTCAATAATAAAAATGTAATGAAGAAAAATCCTGTACTTTTAGAGACCTAAAACCTCATTTAAGCTAACAAGCTTCAATTGCAACTTAATGTTACAATATTTCTTCATGGGAGCGAGGAGGACTAAGGGAAGACCCCTCCAGTGTCTGAAGATGGCTGTCCACAACCACCAGTAAAACAAAAAGCTAGTGTTGAAAAACGCACAGTTTACAATAAAAAAGTAGAAACCAATTCAATTCCCTTTTGTTACGAATATAAAGTTTCTTGTAAATATGTACAGTCCTTTGAGCTATTTCTATAGCAGGAAGCAT
The DNA here is from genome assembly GCA_013396875.1 of Vireo altiloquus. Classification (NCBI taxonomy): domain Eukaryota; kingdom Metazoa; phylum Chordata; class Aves; order Passeriformes; family Vireonidae; genus Vireo; species Vireo altiloquus. Next base: position 46,463 of record VZRF01008489.1, read on the forward strand.
TTCACGAACAAGACACAAGATATACACTTTCAGGACTCAACAAGCCCATTTCTGAGGTCTTGAAGATCTTCCATGAGATGCAAAGATTTAAAGACTGATCTCAGTGACCTTTCAAAATATTCAGACCAGGAGACAAAAACTTTCAGCAAATTTCCTGCCAAATCATCTGACTGAAAATAACTCAACAGACAAGAGAACAGAATACAATATTCATGAATAAACTCGCCAAAGGACACTGACAAGGCATTGGAATTTTGATGGGTTTCTAGAACAGGTTAGCACAGGCTTGCAAGGGACTAGCAGAAGTTTAAGTGTGGCGCCAAGGGAAGATTGGATGCAGTTTTACTCTTTCCAGTTGTAAAGAACATGGTTGTTCACTTAGAACGTTGCTATTGCAGAGTGAATGGTCAAAACCTGCTTTGAAAATCATTTGCTTCATGTTCACAGCAAAAGAGAATAGGAAGCAATAACAGGCTCGAGATCAGACACGGGGAAGCAAAGGTGTGTCAGCAACTGCCAAAGCTGCTCTCTGTGAGCGTCCTGTGCCAAGACACTGGATCTGATTGCACAACGAGCTACAGCTCACAGGAGGAGCCAACTCGGGCTCCTCCCCCTGGGGAGCTGAGGCTGGCAGGACCCATTGCTGAAGAGACCATGTCCAGTGCTGAGAGAACACAACTGTGACTGTAATTCTTGTCATAGAATAAGGCTTGTTAACTCTTCGGTGCCAAATTTCCAGAGTAATTACCGGCTATTTTGCAGCGTAATCTAAAGGTTTCAGTTAATTTACAAGTGAGGTACAATACACTACTCAGCAAAGCAACCTAAAAGGAGAGAGCAGCCAGTGATGGTGCAGCAGCATGCACTGAACTGTCATGCAGAAGACCTGGATAAAGTCTTGCAACCCAGTAGCTTATAGGTAATGCACTCTGTCTCAGGGCCAGGCAGAGGGGTTGGTTAAAGCAGGGTTCTTCCCTCCCCATCAGAGCTGCTCTAAAGCAATTTTAGTGAGAACAAAATAACTTTCAGAAGTGGCAGGTGAACAGGCTAATCAGAAAATATTTTTCAGGTGTTCTGTGGAGAACATCCAACCACAGCTCCTATTGAAAGACTCACTCACCTTGGCCCTTCTGTTTCCAGGCCATCAGGGGCTCCCAGCACATCTCTGAACTATGACCAACTCTCTGTTAAGGGGTGCTAACCACAGTGATGACCTGGGGCAGGACACTAGTCCCATTTCCTGGATGAACTACTAGGGACTAAAGTGGATACAAAAAGTTCATGAACTGCTTGAAAGAGTAACAGTAGTACAAAGTGCAAAAAGAGGAGTGCAGGAAAGCACAGAGAAATTAACTGAGCTGTGAACGGTCTTCAAAAGCATCATGGCTCCTGCTGCAGAGCGAGCTTTGGCCCAGGAATGCTGTTTGGGAACTGGGCTGCAGACAGATGGAGTGCATATACTCAGTATATTTCCTTTTTTCCTGCAGGTCAAGATGAGTAACTTTGTCTAGCTGAGACTTACACTGAAGACTGGTCCCAGACCTGGCAGGGAAATAAAAGGACAAGTTACAAGTCACAGATATTTCTCTCCCAAGCACAAGGTGCTGGCAGCAGTACATCACCTGCTGCTCCCACAGAGCCAGGGCTCCTGTCATCCACAAACACTGATAAAGGCAGGCACTGTCAGCATCACTCTGAGCACAGCAGGCTCCCACATTCCCTGCTCCAGACATTATTCCCATTCAAATCCCCTATCACTTGCTAGTAAATGCACCTTTACTTTCAGCCCATTCTAGTGTCAAGCAGCTTTTGCAGTCCCAGAACCAGCCCAGGGTAGCTGCATGACACCCTGTGGGCTCTGTTCCAACAGAATCTGAGGAGCAGGCAGGTGAGATTTGATCTGCTCTTGTGCTTTTCAGTGCCACCAGCCCTTCTGCAATACACACAAGCCTTTTCCTGAGAACAGACACGTTCTGCAGGCTCCTGACTTACCTTATTGACTTGAGCAAGAGGAGTTCTGGCCCCACTCACAGGCACCCTCCCTCGGCTGCTGTCCTCAAACAGTCGTCCCGGGGAGCGCTCCCTGCGGGTGCTCAGCAGTCGGCCTGGAGACTTCTCCCTCTCCAGAGGTCTCCCTGGGGACTTGTCCCTGCGCAGCTCTGTCCGTCCCTCACGGTACCGGTGGGGTGTGCTGGGCTCCCGGGGGTGGCTGGGCCCTTCCAGAGGCCCTGGGCTGGAGGCCACTCGCTTGGTGATGTGCTCATTGTACGTGGGAGGGCCTCTCTTGTTTGGGCTGCTGTCATTCAAAAATAATTGACATGAACCGTTGAGTGACAAATACTTCCCATTACATTTTCTTCTAGCAAAAATGTAACTTTTCCCCCAACACCCAGTGGCCTTGAGGTGAGAAGCATCAGCCCCTCCCTGAGCCAAGATGGAAAATGGAGAGATATTTTGGTAGCTGGAGTATCCATCACATGAGCCACACTGGCAAAATGCCTTAATGAATTGCAATGTAAGTCATGTTTATGGAACAGGCCAGAGAACAACACCTTTTCATACACTCCAGCTATACACTTTTCCATATAAAAATATACTAAAATTTGATATATGTGTTTTCACACAATTTTCAGTAGCTCAAGGATGTTCAGGCCAGGCTGGGATGAACTACATGCCTCAATTCCTCAGTGTCCTGTGCACACTGTGGCACCATCAGCCCTAGTATTTAATCACCTATGTATCACATCACAACTTCCCAGCACTGTCTCCCTAAGGCAGACTCATTATTTGACAGAAAGGGGCTCTTGCTTTACAGCTTGTTACAGCCAAGCTGTGTTTAGTGTCATATCAACAGCATCTGAGCTCAAAAAGCTTTGAAGCCAGAGCTCTATCACAACATCACAGCAAACCAGCAAAAGGTCACAAAGCATTTATGGAGATTATCCACATCTTCCTAGAGCTGATGTTTGTTTCCTTCTGATGTTAAGACATTAGTGACTCTATTGCAGCATTACAGTAACTGGTTGACACCAGCCTCTAGGAACAGAACAAGGGCATCCCACCATGCCAGGGGAAAAGGCATCAGGAGGGAAGTTTGCTCCTGGGGCAGCCAGGGACTGTAACACCCCAATGTCACCGTACCTGCGCGTGGCAGAGGAGCCTCTGTGGTGCTGCTGCTGTTGCTGCTGCTGCTCGTTGGTCTCCTTCACCAGATTGCCCTTACAGCAGATCACCCTTAGCTTGTCTTGGTAGGAGGAGGCCAAGTAGATTGCTCCTGAGGAGATTGCAGGCCCAAGGTACCGCGGGTTTGGTATCTCCAAGTGGGCTCGTGCTGGAGTTCTGGGGAAAATTGCAGGAAAAAGTCCATTACAGTGGCAGCACAGTACCTTTTCTTGGCAAGTCCATATATTCCTGCAAAACAAACTGTTCAAAGGAATGAAAAGAGAACAACTTACCCTAGAGAAGCTCGTGCTTGAATCTCTATCACTTCAAGGGAATTGAAGTGGGTCACGAACAGATAGGGCTCCCTGTACGCTGGAGGAGCAGTGCAAAGGCAGGAAAAAACACAGAATACATTCTCTATTAAAAACTTCTAAAACACAACAGGAAGCACAAGAGAGGCTGACAGCCCTGTGGGAAAACTAAAGAATACGTTTTATGTAATGACACAGACAGTGTCACTAAGTGGGGAGATGCAAGCTTAAAGAATTGTTGCTTTGAAACTGTGTCTCAAGGACTTTACTAAGCAAAGTATCATGAAAAAGGCATTAAAGCCAGACTATTAACTGAAAAAAATCCCATTAGGCAGTACAAAAGTCTTTTGAGGGAGCCATGCTGCCCTCATATATTCTTCACTATTTCAGAAACCTAGAGCATTGTTAAAAATTCCGCTAGCCAGTTCAATGAGTGACTGAGACTAGCAACATTAAGGAAATGGAACTTTGGTTTAGTTTTCCTTAAATTGTTAATATTTGAGAAGGTTTGCTATCTGGATTTATAATGAGCTTAAATCATGGGAAAAAGCCCCATAGTTTCTGGAAGAATTGGGAGAGGGAAAAGGAGAGAGAAGGGCTGAGTGCAGCATACCCATTCCACAAGGATGCTTCTTGGTCTCAATAATTTCCATAACCCAAGGGAATGTCCCTCAACACCTACCAAAAGCTAAGGGCAAGCGGTTCCATTTCAAGTCATCTGTCCTACTGCGTCTTCCATAGGAATCCACAAAGACACCAAACTCTGCCAAGAGAGGTCACATCATGTCATGAGCATCTGCCTGAATTTTATTAATCTATTTTTGAAGCGACAAAGGCAGCTGTTCCTGGGTTTTTTATCAGGACATCCTGCAAATCCCAGAGTGCCATGAATTACTCTAAATGCCAGGGAATTGGTTAGACGCAGGAATACTGCCAGGCCAAAAAGTGTTGCAATTCTAGGTCTCTTTGTTCCAGCTAAGCTAAGGTTATTATTTAATCTACAGTTGGGAAGGTGATGAGACTCCTACCATTACTCACCCAAAATTACTGCTAGTGGGCTTTTGAAGATTTGTGCATTCCCATGACAGTATCTAAGAGAGCAACAAAAGTAGCTATACAAAAAACCCCACATTTAATCACAAGAAGGTTAAAAACTCTCATCTGTCTAAAGCCCAAGTCTGAGAGCCCCTGAACATTTCATCAGGGTAATCAAACACCTGTTTGCACTTAACACACTGCTTGCAGTCCTTCCCTCAGGCACAGAAGTCTACATGCAGCAACTGATCCACAGGCATCAAGAACTTTTAAGCCAAAGTAGATTGTGCAAAATTCAACAGTACTTGGGTACCTTCTGCAGCTCAGAGAACAGGAGCAGTGCAACACCAGCACCACTTACCATGAAAACACAGCAGATACTCCTCCCTCTGCCCTGCTGGGTTCACTTGGATGATACTGACTGGAAAACTGTTGGTGGAAGCAGCAAACACAGCAGAGGCCAAAGTGTGGTCATTTTTATCCAAAAACTCTGCAAAGAGAATGGAGAAAAACACCTTGATTTGTACCAGCTTTTTCTCCTCAAATGCTTTTGAAAAGCTCTACAAAAGAACCTGAGGAGCCACGCTTGAAGCATTCCTCAGGAATTATCTCCTACCCTCCAGTGTGTATTGCTTCATCTCAATTTCATAGAACTTGTTGGTGCCAATGATGATGCTGTAAGTGGTCAAATGGATGCAGCTGCAAGGTTCAGAAGTTTCAATCTCCTGGAAAAAAGGACAGTATGGACAGATATTAGTTCCCTGTACCAGCTTACAGATATTGCTTAGTCTGGAAGGTTGTATATTGCTACATTTATCTTTCAAAAGGGAGAGATGGCAACCTCAAAGACCCCAAGAGTCTCTAAAAAGCATCTGGACAAAAACTCTTGCTAGAAGAAAGTTTTAGTTTGTTGGAAGTGATGCCTGAATGTAGACTTGCATCAACTCGCCTTGAGGTGCCAACCCTAATAAGATCCTCTTCCTTTTGAAAGAATATACTGTTCTGGAAGATGTTCTGCTCTGAAGCTCAGTTTTCTGGAGCATTAGTAAGCAGCTCCCTGTTTACAGTAGGTCACAGCCAATCTTCCTTCCTTTCTTCTTTGTGCATGACAGAGAGATGTTGTCCACCAAGACCTGACTTGTGACTGAACAGCTGGGATAGCTCTGCAGGTTAGCCTGACACAACACACAGATCCTGAGATCTTCTGAGGATGAGATTTCTTGCATAAAACCTACTTTTCCTGGAAATTTAGTTGCCGGAAAAGAAAAGCATATTCCAGGCTTGCTGCCATCTTGTTAGGATCTAAATTCAGTTGTCTGAATTAGTGGAGATAAGGAAATCCTGCTCTCTAAAACACACCTTTGCATGTTCTGCATGTAACCCCTGCAGAGGAAGGGCTATACACCCTCAGTGTTCCCTGCTGTGAGCAGGAGTTGGTACCAGCTACAATGCTTGTACACATTCCAGGTTTGCTGGCATCCACATTGTTTGTGCCAAGATCTCCATCATTCATGCCTTTCCTCCTGAGGAGCCCAGATCTGTATGACTGTGCCCACTGCTTCACTCCAGCAGTGCCCATGTAGCACTCAGGGGTAACAGCCTCAGCCACACTTTAAAATGAACTGGTGCCTTCAAAGTCACCTGCAGAACTTCCCAGGGAGCTGTAGTTTGACTGGAACATCCTTTAATTTGTGACTAGGAGAGGACATGAGTTTCTGAGTGTCAGCCTGTTTTAAGGCAGATGGTATTTAAACTTTTTGCCCTGAGGAGAGATCTCTGAGGATACGATTATAGCTCAGTCCAGTATTTCAAAAAATCACAGTTCTGTTCTGCATCTCTCCAAAAATGCTAACTCTTATTAAAGGAAATTGCTGCCTACTCCACTTTGAGTAAGTGCACAGTGCAATTTATTATCATTTTAGCTGGCAAACAAACGTTCTCATGCACACAGAAAGGTTTTAGATGTTTGCTCCAAAGCAAAGGCTTAGAGCACTATGTGAACTACCTCACCTACTGCAGGGTGCTACTTAACTCACCTTTCTGATACAGAACTTGCTCAAGCTCTCGTTGTATCGCAGAACCACCACTTTATTGGGCATGGCTGCACAGATACAAAGGCTGTTCTCAACCTGTAAGGAAGATAAGCATAGCTCAGGATGGCAATAAAATAAATTCTATTGCTGAGCAATTCTATTCTATTTCATATTCCTATGTGAAAAGGATCCGAGAACCTCTTGCCACAAAAAGAACTTTGCAGAGATAAGCAAGTACGTATTTTTAATAGGGTAATTACTGTGAATTCATGAAATAATGAAAAGCCTCTTCACATTCTCAAAAAAGAATGTGAATTTAAATGGCTACTAGGATTTCTTTTATGCTTGAAAGACGTTAATAAAAAATTAGAAGGCTTTCTACAGAAAAGGGATTGACAAATTGAAATAGGTTAGGTCTACATTTTAACCCCTGAAACTTATCTTAAGCATCACTTTGAAATGAGTGGTGTTGAGTTTGTTACCAAAGTAGTCCATAGAAGTAATTGTTAATAAGAATTTTTGCTGTGGTTAAATGCTCCACACTAAAACCAATAATCTGTGGAAATGTCTAGAATTAAAGTGACACAAACACCTAAGGAAATTTGCTATCCTGGAAGCATGACATTCAAGAACAAAGACTGGATAGAATTCACTAATTAAAAATCTCAAAATTACAGTCAATAGTGAGGAGACAGTAGTATACCATGCTATTCTGGATTTCTTACTGTCTAGCAGTTTAGGCTATACCATTGTTGCATCCTGACTGAACTGATCCACATTAGCACCAGATCTCCCATTCTGTCTCCAGCTCAGCCTCTCTTCAGCCCATACATTCTCCTTATTTGAAGAAAAATATTCAGAACAAGAATATAGACCTTGGATGTGTTGCCAGTAGAATAAAGATGCTGATTTGATTAATATTAAACTCAGTTTAAACTATTAAACAGAGCAGTACAAGGAGTGGTCTGGGGGCACGAGGGAGCTGTAACTTACTTTGCCAGCAGCAAAAAGGTGACATCCTTTGACAGCCTCAAAGACATTTGGTGAGACATCAGGCTGGGCTGGGAGGTGAGACTGGGCTAGAGACTGCTTCACTTTCTTTACATCAACAAGACACAGAGCCCTTTCTTCTCCTGGAAACAAAAAAAGGTTGCATCAAGGGAGAACTCCCTATTCTCTATAAATGTCTTACCTAAGCAGCAGCTCATTGTTACAGGCTGTTACTATGGAAACAGTCACAAGGTACATGTAGAATTAATTCCATATTATTCCTATTCAAACTGAAACAGAAAACTTAGAAAAACCCAACCCCTCAAAAGGCAGTAAATCCACGCAGAGAATTGCTGTTCTCCTGGTGGATTATTAGTGTTGGTGAAGTTAGCAGAACAGAGTAATTGTGGCCTCATTAAGACACTATTCAAAATTAGCCAGGAAGTTTTATTTTGCCCTTCAGAACTTCTTCAAGTATAAGATGTTTTAATCGCTCTGTGCCAACAAAACTGGCAAGGGATTTCCAAGAACTGCCCTAATGAATTTCATTATAGCCCAAGGCTAATTCCTCTCAGAAGTCCAGTGGCAGACTAACACAGCCTTCTCATTATGTTGAGATTTGCTTTGTTCTCTACCACCCTGACACAAACAAACCATAGATATCTTAAATCCTTACCAGGAAAAAACACAAACCAAGAAGAACAAGATAGAGAATTTGTTTTTCATTCCTTACAAATGTCACATAGACACTTTGATAATTTGGGCTTTCAGATGAAGATACACCCTAATGTTCAGCATGCCTACATCCGTGTGGGAAGGATTATCTCTGGAAAACCACAGATGGAGAGATTACAGCTGGTGTTCCTTTCATAAAGTAATCTTAAATCATGACAGGAGTCCCAGCTTTGTTACAGGGCAAGAGAGGATAAGAGTTGGCCCGATGCCCCAGTGATCACCTAGTGGTCCTCAAATAGTTAATTACATTCAAAAGGTTATGCAATAATTAGGAAGAGATGTTCACTGATTAGCTCAACACTTTTAAAACTGAACTTAAAATGACAACTGACCTCTAACCTGGAAATGTTTTCTCTCTAGTTCTTCCCTCCCTCAGCTCTGAAATCACTTTCTCGTGAAGGTTTAACTGAGCCTTCGTTCACATAACCCCTTACCAGCCAGCCTCAGACAAGACTGTGTTAACCACAGCAAGTCATTCCTGACAATTTGCTGATAAAAAAACAGACAAAAGCCTGGAACAAATGCAAAGGCAAGCAGCACCTGGCAGCACAAAGCCCCTGCAGGGCCAATGGGAACACACAACCCTGTACCTGCTATCATGAGTAGCTTCTCCAGATCTTTGATGAGGTGAATTTGGAAGACAGCACCCATTCCTGGGATGTGCGTTAAGGAATTCTTCAGTACATTCAGGGCATAGAGACCTTCTTCTGCACCCACCAGTACTACCTACAACAGGGGAAAAAATAGCACTACATGAGGAGAACAAGGAATGCTCCAAGAGCAACTTGGGTAATATTCTTTAGCAGTGAAAAATCAAACCCGCCAACAAGTGCATAATTACACAAATTGCCATCACAATAACGTTTCCCTGAATCAATTATTCACTGCTGAGAAAAACCCAAGTGAACATGACCATTACCTGGTCACTGAAGGGCATTGTGCAATTTATATCCAAACGGTCTTCACCCTCCAGCTTCAGCAGGGAGTTTCCCAGCAGTTTCTGCAAATGGTAAAAATATTTTTTTTCTTGTTGAGTTAATCTTCATCTCTTTATCTGTGAGTATTTTAACAATGTAAGGTCATCATTTCAGACAGGCAAAAAGCTTGGCACAGATTTATTTTTCTCAGAAAGCTAAAAGTTGCAGGGATGCCTCCTACAAAAGAATTAGTAAACTTTTATCTACCTTAAATGCAGTAAGGCAAACTGGTCAAAATTATCCTAAATTCAGATAGAACCCATTGTTGTCTCTATCCTTTTCATTTTCCCCAACCTGCTACAACAGAGCAGTGGAATTTTCCAAGGGGAAGGATTAAAGAAAAGTATAAATGTTGGTGGGAGCATGTATTTTTCTCAGAGACAAAAGAAATGTGAGCCTGAGAAAAAAAAGAGGATTTCCTGCAGTCAGATATTCCCTGCCTCCAGAGCTAACATTCTCTTATGCAATGCCATAGAATCCAACCCTGCCTTTACCAGAATATAGAGAATTATCAGTGTAAAAATATACAAAAGGCTATCCAAAACCTAAGCAAATTTGTTTAACCTCTTATTAGGAATAAACTTAAATTAAAAAGTGCACACACACACACCTCCGCCCCAACAAAAAACATAAAACCTCTGACTCTCTAATAATGGGAGAAGAGAGACTTTTTGCTTCTTTTAAGGTTTGATCATTCCATGTGGTATCTTATGAGACTGGTCTTAAGCCATGTCTTAACTGCTCTTCCTTCCTCTGCTGGAATTACAGAGATATTTTGGGATCCTCTTACTACACTCCCCAAGTCTAAAGAAGGGTATTGTAATAGACAGCATCAGTCTCACAGTGAACTGGCTCCTGGTGCTCATATCATAAGGCAGAAGTAATAACTTACCTTCAGTTAAACCTCAGTATGTCAAATACCGAAAAAATATTTTTCAAAACTCTGCTCCCTCCCAGAATATTTTATTATTAAATGAAACTTTTATACTCACAGCATCAGCCTCAGCTTTTTCTCTGGAAACTCTCCCACCTGCCACTATTGATTCCAGTGCTGTGACCCAGCGCTGTTTGTCAGGGAAGCTGGGTGCTAACAGGTAGAGTGTTCTACCAGGCCAGCAAGTGGTGTGTGGATGAGACTCCAATTTTAGGATATATGGCACATCTGAGATGTTATATAGATAGAATAAGACTTAGATTAGTTTTTGGAATATTGTCAGTGGACTTAAAATCAACACCTTTCAGCCTCATTGGAGAGAAGTTGTATTTATCATGACGTACCATGGCAATTTACACATTGGTTTCTCCTTTACAGGTCCTGCACAGGCTAGCTACTTACACCTAAATATTAGCTGGATGTATGCAATCCAGACATACAAGGCTGTCTTTAAGTAAACAAAAATAATTTCTTGCCTTTTATTCAAAAGAGAAAGAAATTTCATTGTGGAAAAAAACCCCAAACCAAAACCACCACTTGACTAAAGTTTTCCCTGTACTGATTAAGAAAAATCTGTAAAAACTGGTTATGGAAACCTTTGTTTTTAACAGTCTGTGTCCTTTAATGTAACAGTCAAGACATACAGAATCTTATCCATCAGTTCTATTCAGTACATACAAATCAACACATCAACATTTTTTCATAATAAGAGACTGTATACACCCCACAGCATTTCTAAGTTAATGGCTTTCTGGTCAGAGCACAATGGTGGCTGGAGTTATGACACATCACAGTTAATAGAGAAGAAATTTAAATAAACCGAGTGTTTATGCTACAATTATCTTAAAATTCACTTCCATTTGAGTTGATGACTATATTAACCACAGTTCTACCATGACAGAAGCAACAGCCTGGGTGTAACTAGATCTGGAGTGCTGAGCTATTCCCCTAATTCAGATGGAGGTAAATTACAGCATTACAGAATGAAAGTTCAAGGGAGAAAATTCTGTTCAGCCAAACAAGGCTAATTGATGGCAAGGCAGACGAAATCCATTTGACCTCATCTATGCAAGATTCTCACCTGTCTTTGCTGTATTGGTAAGCTCAGTAGCTCCTACAGCTCCATGAACAGTTACATCACCATCAGGAAGGCAGAGCTCAAATTCCTCCAGAGGCCTCTGTCCAGCTTCAGGAGGAATGGGGAGACAGATCAGGAATGGACAAACAGGTAGCAAGAAAATAAATGATAGCAAAGTGAAGTAGATGCACACTGGATGTTTTCACAGCTGGATTAATTTGACATGCCAGCTAATAAAATGGCTAAGGGTCTAGAAAAAATAATGTTGCCTTATCATTGACGATTTAGCTAAATTTGGTATAGCCATAGTAAACAGTAATAATCTTTAAGCCTCTCAACTCACCAAACAATATCTGAAGATTTAAAAATACATTCTTGCCAGAAATTTTAAGTTACCTTCTCTTGCTTCTGCATCATAGATGAGCACTTTGGTTCCTTCCAGGACAATATACTTCCTGTCCCAGCCCTGTTGCCCACGTTTATTATTCCTGAGGAAAATAAGCACAAAGCCACGTTGGACTTTCTGCTTGTATTCTACATAAAGCAAGCATGCAACTCCTATAAAAGAGAAATTACAGTGGTAGCAATTGTAATTATGGTGGTGGTAATTGTAATGCCCACGTAATGGGCCTTTACCAATTATCTCACTGTAAGAGCCAGGATATTATAAGGCCAAATATTTCAGCGCCTGACATGGCACCAAGATTCCTGTTTATACCTTGGCACTTTCATCCACCCTTCAAGACGTAGACTGGTGCTTGGCTCCTTCAGCTGCAGGCCAGGGGAATTCATCTTATCCCGGCAGAATGCTTCTGAGAAGTGGGTGGCATATTCTGTTGGCAGCCCACAAGTAGCTGGCAAGCAAGTTGAGCATTTTGGGTGACACATCACCTGGCATTCTGACAAGAGGACAGGGAAAAAACTTCTGTTAAATGACAAAAAAAAAAAAAAAAGCCATGACCCAGCTGCCTCAGCTTCTAACACACGAATCCCAGCTTCTCCAAGGTTCCCCTTCCACTCCAAACCAGCAGATGTTGTCTGATGTAGAATGTTTGCACCAAGTAATTTTAGAGTCTTCATACTTGGTTGTTTCTTTCCCTGTTCTAGATGGCTGGTGCCTTTTGCCCCTAAGCTGTGCTGTGTTTTGCTCTTACCCAGACACTTGGAGGCCTGCCTGCCGAAGTGCACTGTGTCCAGGCACACAGCACACTTGGTGGCCCTCATGTTCAGCCCCACGTTGAAGCGATGGGGGATGTTGTGGTGCATTCGCTCTTTCAAACGCCGGCTGTACTCTGCAAGGGACAAAACACATCAGCAGGGTAAAAAAATAAAATAAAAGAAGAGATAGCATTGACATGGATAGAAAAATAGTAGCAGGAGGTGAGCAGGAGCCTACCCTCTGGTGTGGAGGATTCCTTCCTGCGGCTGGAGGGTGGAGCCAGCAGACTGATAGGCGTGGGCTGGTGCTCTGGGGAGCGGACTATGGCAGACATGATGATCTGCTGCCTGGCTGTGGCCGGGGTGGAGGGGTGAGGGTGGTCGGATATTTTCCGATGAGCAGCTACAGACAAGACAAATGCCACTGGTTAACATAACCAATGTGGCACTCTGGTTCCTAGCAGGGCTCTGTGTGACCAGCCAGCAGTTACAGCCCGCAGAATAAAGTGTAGCCTTACTGTAGCTTCATAGCAGTAGTAAAAATTAAACAACATGTGTTACTGCTAGAGTGGCACACAATTAAAGGCACGTTTTCTGACCTAAATTGTGTGCCTCCTTCCAGATTCACCTTTTCTGTTAACCCCTACCTTCTTCACGAGCAGATCTGAGTTCAATGCGTGTTTTCTGTAGAGCCTCCTCCAGCTCAGCAGAACGAGCCTTCTCCTTCTCCAGTGCCACTTTCAGCTCATTGTATTGCAGGGGAACCTGTGTGGGTAAAGAAGGGTCCTCTTTCCGCCGACTAAACAGGCCCTAGCAACAGAAACACACAGACAACTCCTAACTCCTAGCAAGAGATGGCTTAAACTAGGCAAAGTGACACTAGCTAGTGGCAGTCCGGCCAGAGGGCCTAATGGCAATTCTGTTATGTGTAAGGATGGATTTTTAGTTCATATTGGCACTGGAGAGAAAAACGTCAAGATGTGGATTAATTTAAAGAGGGACGTACATTACCTGTTAGTACTCACACCTGGAGTTTCCGAAAGCATCTAAACAAAGGATCTCAAAATACGTGGTTAAAATTAAATTAAATTACTTCATTCAAAATGACAGAACAGCTTATGACAAAAATGTGACACAAGTCACACTGCCTGACTAATCAGTCCTATGCTGTGACTACAGGACAACCACTCTAGATACACAATAGGTTCGTTCACATAAACATACTTACCATTAAAAAAAATGCTTAAAATTCTGTATTCCTACAGCCTCACTGAGGTGTAGGTACTGGGTTGTAACCTAAGTGATGTAGGAATAACAAAATACCAGAAAAGCCACAGAGAACACATTCTGCCTAGTAAAATTTGTGTTCAACAACTCAAAATGGTCTTAAATGAGGACAACATTTTGTTACACAAAGAAAGATAAAACAGAATATTAAGAATACACAGCACTAATTACAAAACTATTTAATTCCATGCCTCTCAAACCTTCTTCACCCACCTTTTTCTTTTTTGCTGGTTGGTCCATCTTTGCCTGCAGGAAATCAATGAGTTTAGTTTGCTGAGAAATAGTGCCCTCCATTTTCACTTTTTCATGGGAATAGAGAACCTGTGAATCACACACAGATGTAAGAAATTTCATCTTAACAGAAGAAACAAACAAATAACCTGATAGCAAAACAAAGCCAAAAAATACTGTAAGGAAAGTGTCACACAGAAACTGTCAATCACATCCTAAGCCTCTCAGGGAATAAGGCAGAGTACTGCCCTGCTTCCTCACCCTCACCTGAATGTTTTCCAGCTGATATTCCAGGTCACTTCTTTCAGTCTTCAGAAGATCTGCTCGGTCCAGAGCCTCCTGCAGACCTTGAGTGAGGCGGAAGATGTGATTCTTCTGCAGATCCATTTGCTGCTGCAGCTTTGCTTGCTGTTAAAAGCAAAACAAAGGCCAGTGCTCTGGGTTTGTTGTCTTCTTGTTTGTAAGTAAAAGCTATTAAATGTTATCACTCATTTTAAAATAATCATCATTGCAGAACTTATAAATAAACACACAATTCTTCAAAAGCTAGGAAATTACCATATTCTAGAAGATTCCTTTCAGAATGCATTATGACTAAACAAGCATTTCTGTGTATTTACATTAATCTGTAGCAACACCATTTTCTCAAGTTCTCTGTACAACCAGAAGCCATCTCAGTGCTTTGTAAAAAGAAATTAAAACAGTAATCTTTACTATAAGCCAGGACAGTCATAGTCACATGAGATAAGGAAAATAATGGCCAGCTGTTTACATCTTTGTCTCAAATTAACACCAGAAGAGGGCACATGACAAAACACTCCTAATTCTTTTAGAATTTACAGTTTCATGACAAGAAAGTCCCTAGGAAAACCATGAACGCTCATATGTTACAAAGCAAGAGCCAGAAATCTTTCCTAGTGATGCATAAAGGAGTGGGCAACCTGTCAGCAGTACCCCAAGAATAAAGGCTTTAATTGTCCTAATTGTCCATAACCACCCCTGAAATCCTCCTCTGGAACCTCTTCCCTCACCACCCAGAACTGGTGGCCTGCATTCAATTACTCCCTGATATGGTGCAGGTGTGTCACCTTGGATCCAACTCCTGTAACCCAAATTAATGATGAAAAGAGCTGTGAGAAGCCTCACCTCTGGCCTCCAGGTGTGCATCCTCAGCATGTTGGCTCCAGAGCTGGTTTTAAGCTATGGCCCTTACACTTGGCCTGGTCAGAGCTGTGCATGGGCACAGACCTGGCCTTGCAGACCTGACCTAAGATGTGTCTCATGGCTAGAGGCTTCTATAATGGTCGCTGGTACCTTCACCAAATCTGCCCTGATCCTCTTGTTCAGGTACTGTCAGTCTGAGCCTTCAGCCTGCAAGGTCCTGTCCTCCTTGGCTCCCAGCTCACCTGCCCCTGAGGAGCAGCTCACTTTTACTGCTCCCTGACACAGCCACACGCTCAGCAAAGTTTTAAGTAAAAACAACTCCCCAGCTTGATTAATCTCCCCAGTTATATAGAAGAAGGATGGATGCGTAACTCTTATTCACACAACCTCTCCTCCTCAAGATGTGGAACATTCTGAAGTTCTAACATGAATCTCCAAGGTTACCTCCTCCAGAAGCCTCTGCTTGAGCTCTCTTTCTGTCTCAAGCTTCTGCTGTAAACTGCGGGCGTTCATCTCCAGCATGGCATGCTTCTTCTCCAGGTCATTGAGCTGGGAAAGAGGGTCAGAATAACACTGAATAGTAATAAATATAGTTCCACAGTCTTAAAATCCAACTTCAACAAGCACATGATAAAGAAAAATGATACAATTAGCCTTTGGTTGCTGGGGAAAAATCAGCCAAAAGACATTTTGGCTTGTTCAAATGCAGATACCGAGTTATTGAAGGACTTCATTCCAGGCATCATAGGCTGCTGTCTTCTTTAGTCTTTTTCAAAGAAAATCTGAGGTCTGGCTTGAAGACTGAATTCTATTCTATGCTCTCCAGATTTTCATTTGTCTCTATAACATCTTGAAAAAAGCTGTTCAAGGCCACATTTCTAAAAGTAATATCACTGGAAAAGTATTCCATCTAATTATGAACATCTAGGATTGAAAGTTACTTACTTTATCAGAAAGGCTCTCTGCTTTGAGTTTTTGTTCCTTGAGTGCTTGCTGCAGGGCCAGAATCTCTGCCTTGTGCTCCTTGACAGCCAGTTCTACCACCTGGCGAGACTCAGTAATACGCTGATCTGCTCTCACTCTGCATTAAAATGGAAAATAATGTTACCTAACTCCTTTCAGGCTTGACCTCTCCCTAGCAGGCAGTGGCATCAATAAGTCTTTCAGGGGTTGCCTCAAATTCAAGATGTTACTTTAGAAAGCCAGATTGTTTGCTGCAACACTTTTATATTATATAACCCTGTTCCTGGCCCTGCTAGAACTACAGCCTTAAAAATTTCAAGACCCCATAGGAACAGTCAGGAGCAAAGACTATTTTTCCATAAAATAAAATAGAAGATAATAAATCAAGACATTTTATAAATTACAATGATAAATACCACTCCCATTGAATCACTCACTTGCAAAGAAACAAAAGGAACAATATCAGTGATGACTATTAACTAATAAAGCATTTTTAGAACTACCTCACAAGATTTTATATTTAGCTCCAACTCCCATATCCTATGCTAAATATAATTTCTGTACTAGCTTCTATAGAGCATTTTCAGAAAAGTTAATAAAAGGGAAGGAAGGAAGAGAGACCTGCTCTGTTTCTCAGTATCCAGCATCCTCTGCAGCTCTCTAACTCGACATTCAAACTGGGACTTCTCATCCCCTAGAACATTCCTCCATGCTTCCCACTGGCGCTCTTTCTCCAGGAGTTCATCATTCAGGGCCTCCAAGTCCATTACTTGCTCTTCCAGCATCGTACATGTTGTCTTCAAGGCCTCCATAGTCTAAAAATAAATCCTCCTATCAATTCTCACATCCCACATCAAGCGTGCACTTTCAGCTTCAGCCTTACCATTTCAATTACAGTACGTGCAAATCGGCGGCAAACAGGAGCTGGGAAATCACAGCCCATTTATTTCAAGGTTCCTGAACACTCACTTGTGATCGCTGATAATGTCAGTTCGATCTCATTATGAACATTTTGAGATTTCCAAGGTCACAAAATTAAAGTGAGTAATTCTAAATGACAATGCCTTCAGAGTGCAAGATTTTTAAATAAAATGGTGTAAAAACATGATGGGAAATACCAAAAATTTCCATTCATTCAACTGCCCTGGGAAGGAAGGCTTAAATGCCACTGCCCCCACAAGCATCATCATTTCATATGCGTTTCCAGATGTAAAAGAAATTTTTGCCAGCTCCCACAAAATGCTCCTGACCCAGACTTGGAGAGCCTTACTTGTTTCTGGCTGGTCAGCTGCATCTCCCTCTCGGTTATCTCTCGGCGGAGATGGTCGACTTCACTCCGCAACTGGACAACCTCGTCATTGGCCCCTGAGGCCTCATCGAGTTGTTTGGACAGGAAGAAATTCTGGTTGTTCAGCTCTGCATTGTCTTCAGTGAGCTGGTTCAGCTGCTCTTCCAAATCCGAAATCACCTAGAAAGAAAAATAAATCACATGTGAGTGAGCACAGGTTTTTGAAAAAGTGTTCTCCCACAGAATTATTTATTGGCAAGCTTTTGCATTTTTTCTAATTTAAACAAAAGCAATATTATACTGGTAGATATTTGTGCATAGGAATGTACTTGGATTAGGAGTAGAGTTTTGTGTCTTGGAGAAAATAGCTTTTTAAAAATCTGGTTCAGAGCATAAATATGCTGCAATGTAATTTATTATTTGAGAGACCTGTCATAGCTAAAGCACTGGACTGGGAGCCAGGAGTTCTGGCTGGATTCTCAGCTCTGCTGCTGACTTACAGTGACCTTTTGCCAAAGTACTTTACCTTTTTTTGCCTCAATCTCCCCTAAGAGCACTGAGGTTAATTAGTCTCAGAAAGGCTTTCAAAGTGTGGTATTGAAGAAAACAGACCAAGAGGTGCAGTGGAGGCAGTGCAACCTGATGGATATCCCTGGGAATTGCTTATATTATTATATGTAACACTGAGTGTAACCAGAAAGGGAGAAAAATATTAAGAAATACATTCTATCAAAATAACAGCATTATGGATGGCAGCTGGGGACACATGAGGGAAGAAACCAGTGAGAACACAACACAGAAAGTCAGTGAAAAGCAAAAACTCAACAAGGCCTTTGCCCAAGTGGAAGCATCCATTTGTTTAATCAGAACAGCATTACACTAAAAGCTTTAAACTACAGTCCCCTTCAATTTAAAGACAAATATAAACAACAGAGGGCCATTTTCACAGTTGGTTTTTATGAATGAAAGGCCTGAACACTGGGTGGATGAATATGAACCTCCCCCTAACGTAAAACCAATGTCACCACAGCAGAAGAGGAAGAAACCTCAATATAATCTTGAAATCAGTTTAATAAAAAGAATTTCAGAAACTATAAACTATACATTCACATTCAACCCTTAAAAATATGTTCAGAGGCTCTTTTGCCTGGATGTCAAAGAAAAGTGAATAATATACTTCATTAAATGGGAAAAAAAAAAATCTCAGAGCACAGTTGGCCACACATTCAAATTTAAATGTTCCAATTTCCTACACTAGCCGAGGACTTAAATATCTAAAGCAGCAGAGGATAGAGCACACGGCTCTTCTCAGCTCTCTGGAAAGATGACAACCATTTCTTTTTGAAGAATCCGTAATGCATATTTTGGCAGCCTTTTACCATGCCTCTTCTAGATCTAAATTAACAGTATTTGGTTTTTAAACTATGAGACGAAAAAGTCCAACAGCCATTACTCCCTGCTGGATGAAGGGCAGTTCCTGCCACTCATATGTTCAGGGTCAAATCAAGATGATTCACACTTCAAAACACAACATTTCTAAAGAAATCTGATCATGTGTTTATTTCTGGGCACTCTCACTGCCCTGTTCAAAACACACATTTTGTTCTGCATTGTTTGCATCAAGCTTTCAGAGGGGGCAGCCTGTGTGGTAAGGACATGTTAGTGGCTATATTGCTACAGAAATAAGAACTTAGATATGTTTACACAAACAAAAAGGAGAAAAAGAACATTTGTTTTTACAATGTTTTACCTACTGCTCTCACAACAGCTGAGATCTCTACTAACTGCCAGATAAGAAACTCACTTTTTCTTTCACTTGTTTTAATTTTTTGTTTAACCACACCATATATCTTGGCAGTTTCCACATGTATTTGACACATTCATGGTTTCTTCCACATCTACTTTATATACTAGTACAAGTAATTTCTATATTAAGCTAGTTTTGAAATACAAGAAAGCAGAGAGAGGGGAAACACAAAATGGATAAAGTAATATGCAGAGTTAATATATCCAACTACTTAATTAATTATTAAAACTGGCTGTATTTCAAGTTGGCTTTATTCCTTAAGGGCTGGAAGTGAAGTTCCCATTTTCTTTTATTCTTTGTTCTGAGATTTTGATTTCTTTCCCTGAATACAAGTAAAATTAAACCAGATCATATTATATTTCACTGCTACATTTTACCTAGTAGGATATTTCTGGAAAACTTCAGATAAACAACAAAGCAGTTAAGAAAGAAGAGTTCCAGAAGATGTTTTATGATCTCATTCCTTCTTCTAACAGAGTGTTTACTGATAATTCCAAAACTCCTTGGCCTAAATTCCAAATATATTATAACCTATATCATATAATCAAGATAGATAAAGAGATTTTTTTGTTTTTAAGCAAAAGAAAATTTGTTCCTCCTGGTACAATCTTCCATTTTTCATGGGGAAAGAGGCTATTTGTTTACACCTCCAATAGCTAGCTACAGCTATGTATAACCCAACAGGATTAAAGAGTTGATTAACACTATAAAGCCTAAAGAGTGATGGGTAATGCTGACATAGGAAAACGGGATGTGGTGTGACATAAATGCCTGTCTGGGGATCAACAAAAAAGAAAACACAGATCAAAAAACCCCCACATTTATTTGGAAATGTTGTCTTAGGCATACATACATACAACCTATATCAGAATTCTGTACCTAGAAAGAATTAATAGCTTTAGATATTTTTCTTTTCAGTTAAGGAAATCCCCAGGCAAAAAAAGCCCTGAAAAACCTGAAGCAAACCAACCAACCCAGAGCTATTCTGAGGTAAATGTGAAGTATATTAAAGGAAAGTCAGTATGAAAATGCTATCATATCCTTTAGAAACCCATAATATAATTAGAAAAATCTTCACATTTTAAGTTTATAAATTAACCAAACATTTGAAACCTTGGAAAAGCAACTCTATACAATCTAGACAGCCACTGCATCACCACTCACAGAGCAACTGGAATTTTCTATTCATGTGCATCTTCATCATAACTAATCCATGAAACAGCGATATCATCTAACTACACAGATTGTTCACTGCACACCACATCTAAGCACACAGCTTATCTTTATACTGATGCTGAGGATTGTATCTCATTTTTAAATATTGCAGAGCAACCCAAGAATAGCAGCTTCTCAGCAGAAGAGACCATATCCAGCATAATTCCCTCCCCACTGAACAGTCTGAGGAAAGCAAAGTATTCCTCTAGTGAGACTGAGCAGATTCACAGCTGTTACCCCTGGTCCTACAAACCTGTCCAGCCATGGATCAAATCAAATATCAGAGCAACAAACAGTCAGGGCCATGATGATTTGGTTTGCATATCAGAAAAAATGCACTAAATTTAATCCATATGCTCTACATATCAAAACCAATAACGAGGAAAAGGAGAAAATTAAGGAGTTTTACTTATATACTAGTAACTGCAGCTTGCAAACTTCTCCATACCCTATTCCTTCATAAAGGTGTCTCAATTCTCAGATGCCACCCACAAACATGCAGAAAAATGCTAGGACAGAGCAAGGGAAACTGCTTTGGGATACTATCAGCAGTGTGTTATTTGGAGTTTAATGTAATGCCAGACTAATAGTTTTGCTCTATCCATTTCTACTCCTCCCCATCCCCACCAATCTTTACCAGAAAGCTACCTGTCAGAAAATAAATAGGAAACAAGAAAAAGCTGTTTCTCAGTCCTAAATTATTGTGAGGAGGAAGTGAGAGCAGACATCAGACTCCTTTTGTCTTTACCTACTGTCTGAGACAAAGCTTTTCAAGCAGGGAAATCCCAACACTGAGAGGCCCAGGCTCTCAAATAGGGCTGCAGAAAAATTGTATCTCTACCTGCTCCATCAATACATACACTGAATCCCTCCCTTTCCTCCCCTCTCCATAGTCAGACAACATCTGTGCCTTGAAACACACCTCAAACACAGATATCAGCCTCCAAAAACTCATCATGGTTTATCCTGAGGGGCATTAGGAGCTGCAGAATAGTAGGACACTTTCCAGACTGCATTCTGCTCCTTCCCACACCAACTCAGGATTGAAACAGCCAGTCCCCATGTTCCTGTCCTAGGTCCCAGAAGATGAGCTGCTTTTCACAAACAGGAGCCTCTTCCTCAAATGATGATGATGTTGTCCACAGCGAAGGTCTTATTAACCTCTCTCACAGCAATGCCTTAGAAGTCCCTGATATTTTATCAGGCTACGAAAACTACAAAGCTCCATTTCTACCTGTAAGTAGTATCTGCTATCATATTTTCTGTGAAATAGGAATCAAGGATAACCCAACCCTTCCACCCAACAGCAATTTTTTTTTTTTTTTTTTAATATTTAACAAAGCCATATAATAACTTTTGCCTGGGTATTAGCCTTGTCACAGTGGGCAAGATCCCCAATTTAGCAGCAAGGTCACCTCTTTAGATATTATTTCGGAAGCTCACAAGATCACAGATTATTCTTGTATGCCAACTCATTGAGCCAATGTGGAATCAGGATCGTAGACTGAATTCAGCAGGAATTCACACATAACTAAAATTATACACATCTGATGGGCTCACAGATTTAATGCCTCAGTATCTAATCTCTTGCACAAGTGCAGATCAAGCCTGTTAATGTTTAAGACTGGAAGACAAAATGACAACAAAAGAAACGCAAGAAGGGAAGATAAACCTTGTTTTACTGGAGAAAACTGGAATAAATGGAAATGCAATATCCAATTAGTAATAAGAAACACCCCCTCATTGCTGGAGTAAAACAACAGTCTGTACCTGAAAAACCCAGAGGATTCAGATGGTAGTTCTCTAGTATTTTACTAAGCTGAGTGCAAAGATTTTATAGGACTCTTTCCTGCAAAATATTTAAAATCTTTACTGCCTGCTTACTGGAAGTTTCCTTTTGGAAACAAGTCTATTATTATTTAGGTAACTTAGTTGTATTTTGAACTTTAAAGATGTTGGTGATCTGAGAACAAGCCATAATTCGGAGGCATCTGGAAACAACTGACAAATGTGTAATTCTCCTGTTTAAGAACGCCTTTTATTTTTAGATCTTTCTTTGATTGCCTGGAAAATACTTGTAACACTCAAATGGACCATATATTTCATAGAATAAATGTAGGGAGCTAGTTCTTCCCCCTCAACAGATCTGCTGGATGAGCTGTCATTGTGAGAAAGTTGTGATAAAATATGACTCTGTGTGCCCATGAGCACACGAGTGTGTACAGCAGGTACCACAAGTTACAATTGTTGTTGTAATTATGTATCCTATTATTTCCTTTTCAACTAAGTGACAGAGAAAGCATGAAACAGGAGAACCTAAAAATGCCTCCTTGGTCAGAGACCTCAGCAAAAGGTGTGCAATGAGGATACAAGGAAAGCAGACACAGCCTTCTCAACAATCAGAAACAGTGACCTTTGTGAAGCTAGAGAAACAGGAACAATACCAAAGAAAGTAGATTAAGTATTTTTATTTATTTATTGAAGACCATGAAAGTACTGAAGTAATTCATTTTTTCAATATTTTTTTCCTATCTAATCTTATTTTCATAATTCTTAGGCTGTTTGGGACTTCTCAATAAAATCAAATAAAAAGTAATTCCCTTACCAAAGTTTGCCAGGCTAGTTCAAGGAGTTTGTGTCAGCTTAAAAAGGATCTCTCTTGAGAACTTCCCGAAAGAATAAATCCATTCTTTATCATGCTGTATAAGCAGCAGCATATTACAATTATTCCCTTGAAGTGTTGTTGGATTTTAAAGGGAGTGTAAATTCTAATCACCTCAAAGTGGAATCACACAGTCACCAAAAAGCACCGCCTGCATCCTACCGGTACCATCAGATAAAAATGAGTTTGAAACATCTAGTGAAAGCACTGTAATTAGCATTTCTTGACCCTCACTGAAATAGAAGATTGCCCTGATTTCCTCATTCCTCAGGCAGGATGGACAGTCAGGAGCAGTCACAACACACAACATGAAAGTATCTGTCCATGGTCAATTAAATTATACATGCATTCTCCTGGGGTGGAAAGAGTGTATGATGAGCATGTATTATTCATTTAGGAACTATTTAACTAATGTCTTATTGATGAGGATGTCTGATTCCACTTCTCCCACTGAAGTGCCTTACAAGGCACAACATTTTTACAAGTCCTTTGAAGCTCTTGACATTCTAGAAATGTTATGAGTGTTCTTCACTGCTGGAGCTTGTCCCCCACACTCAGAGCTGAAGTGTCCCTGGATAATGAGTTACAGCTCAGAAAGGCAGCTGACCCTTCAGTGAACAGAAGCCACAGAATTTCCACACCTGGTTTTTACCTGCATGGAGATCACAAGAGTGTTTTCACAGAGAGCTGTCACTCTGAATGAAGGGCAAGATACAGAGCAAAAGAAGACAGCTCTGGACATAAGATATACGATGACACATAGGGAGCTAGATGTTCAATCTAAGAAAATGAGGAAGGGAACAGAAAGTGAAGTTTCTCATGTAGGTTTTCTTTTAGACACAGGTTAAAACACTTTGGAAAGCTTTACTTCCTCACTTCTTCATATCAAGATATTCTACGACCAGAAGAACCCCCTTGCTTACTGCTAAAGAGCAAGTAAGGAAAACAGAATTACTCTCATGCTGAAAAGGTGTTTTAAAAGGTGAAAATTTATGCATTAGAGACTTACTCCTACAGTATGAAATATCACACTTGAGGAAATCACTGGAAGCAGGGAAACAATCAAGATAAAAACTCCCAGCCATTAAGCCCTGCTTACTGTGTGGGGTAGAGAGAAAAAGCCCAGAATAAATTACAGTCACTACTGACCCAGAGGATTGTGGTCCTTATCCAACACTTGTGCAATTCATGTCACTGGAAGGCAGATACTCTCCACCAGCCACCATAAACAAGTGTGAAGATAGTGTAAAACTGCAAGAATCCCTCTGGACAGACAAAGCCCTTGGACATCTGTCCTGGACTGATGAAATTAATCTGAAAACCTGTCAAAGATCTCAAACAACAGAAGGTGAAAATCCTTCAGACCTCAGATCCTGGAGTTCTCTCTGTTTCATGTCAATGTATTATTTGGAATCTTAACATTTCTTGTCTCTTCAAACAGTGTTAAAGTCCTCCTTAAAACCCACTCTGGCCTAGATCTACAATGCAGCTCAGGATTTGGACAGGTAAAGCTTTTCTTCTTGTGAGCAGAAGAGATCTTCACCTACAGTCATTTTTTGCAGCTGTTACACCATTCTTACTAGCTGCACTGCAATGAGATATTTTAATTTACTTTCTTCTCCAAAAAGAAGAATAGTGACAATTTCATGATCAGACTAAAACCTCAAAATTGAGGTTTACCTGAAACCTAAAAGAAATCCAATCCATCCAGCTCCTACTAGCACCTTGAAGCCAGAAGTCCACATTAGGAACTAGTGCCATCAAGGATTCAATGAGGAAATTGTTCGTTTCATTATCCTTAATTTCAAAATAATTCAATGATCTGTATTTAATACTCACTGTGCAGCTATTACGAAGGGCTTCAAATTTACGCTGGATTTCATCTCTATGTGCCTAAAGGAGGTAAGAAGTTAATCATCAATTTTTCATACATTAGAATTTGAATCCAACAGCTGTTGCTAAACAAACTGCAGAACAATCTACCAGCAAGCAAAGTTTGGAAGGGAGATGCTGCAGGCCATGAAAGAACCTTGCAGTGGCAAAGAACTGATTAGCAAAAGTCCCATCCTACTTAATCAATATATACTTATGCTCTCAGCTCTGGAATTGCTTTAGGAAAATGTACAAGCTCAAGAATGGAGTTATGTAACAGGTTCCATCTGAAATGGTCACCAGAAGACTTGTTGATCCCATGTTAAGTTTTTACATTCTTGACATTTTAATTTGAGTTGGTTTTACTTCCATATCCAGATTGGTGTTGCATAGAAAATAAATACTGCATACAATTTAATGCTTGCAGAGAAAAACTATATGATGTATAATGCAAGCTACCCCAAACAGGTCTGCCAATCTACCTGAATCCTTCTATAAAGTCCCATTTAAGCCCGAGCCTCTCTAAAAAGCAGCGATAAAATATAATAATCAATTCTTTGGAGGACAGCATCCAAAGTACAGAAAAGTTCAAACATTCATTTTAAAGAATGCAGTATTGCATGCATCATTTTATCCCCTAATTTACAAGCAAAGCATGACAAAGCAAAGAGTTCTTGTTTCAGCCTCATGGCCTCTCTCAAAATTCAAAGTGATTTAACAAGTGTCTAATGTCACATGCTATCTTAAAACTTAACAAACAAAAGGTTAGTGCTCAAGCACATCCAGCCACCTTTCTTCATTCAAAACATTTTCCTTAGAGTCAAGAGACTAAACAGGAAAAAAAATCGTTCAGCAGAAGTCAAATATGAGAGCTTAAAAGCTATCTTATCACAACAGGCAATGTGAGGAATAAAAGTATGTGAAAAACTCCAGCACAGGAATAGTCCCAAGCCCACTGAGCTGGACTGTCTCACAGCAGCTGGTCCAGCACTACCAGTTTGCCCCATTAACTGGAGCAATAGCTGAGTGAATACAGGTCATGAATATTCATCTGTTTCACTGCTGGGTAAAGATTTCAAGCGCATTGCCAGCCCCTGGCAGTGATATTGGTTGTTATACAAAGCTTTCAGCTGGGAAGGGACTGCCTCAGTTCTGAGCAAAAAGGAACCCGATGCCATTTCTATTCAGTTATTCTTAGGCCTTGATCCTGTTGCTGCACTTGCCCAGCCTGTGCCCACTTTAGAACTGAGGGAATGGTTCTGCCATTCATCTACCCAAAGCATCAGCACCCGTGTCAGCTGAGCCCAACTCCCCTTCCAAAAACCAGCAATGGCAGCAATATTCAGAACAGTTCTTTAATTAAATGCCACTGGAGCATGAGAATGCACATTTTCAACACTTCCAAGTCACATGATTTGAAGGTCATTAAAGGATGCTGCTCCAGGGGGGGTTAGCTGGTTGCAGGTCAAACTCTACCTCACAACCCTGGGAATCTTTTGTGAAGGAAATACTTCTTAGAATCGAACAGTTTGAAAGCATCTTTTTGTGCTCAAGAGACAGCAACCAGCAGCATATAATCTAGAACTCCATTTACAGGAGGTTGGGGTGGAAGAGGGTGGCAGGACTTGAATTTTGTTTTCCTTTCTATCATTCACACACCTCACCAGACTGCAAGACACACATGACAATTTTCAAGGAAACAAGCATTGGAATAAAATTATGTGTTGGAACACTCTCCCTAGGAATTTGGTGGGGTTTTTTTTCCCTGAATAAGTATCCTCAAAGCAGGGTAACTGATGGGAAAAAAAAAATCAAAACATTTATGACCATCAAGTACTTTCAAACTCACGAGCTACTATTTAAATAAGTAAATCACGGAGTTAAACTCCTAGCAATACTAATTTCGGATGCAACTTTCACCTCAAAACAAAAGTAATAATGCTCCTAACAAGCCATCAGTCAGTTTTGGCAGCAATGAACCATTATTAGGAAGTATTCACATGGTTAAATTTGACATTTTAGGCATTCACACCTCTATCAACATAAGGCACAATTCATAATAATTTCTGAAAATTAAAAATTAAATCATATAAATTCCTTTTAACCTCTTTATGAAACATGCACCTACATCATTCTAGTGTATATCTGCAGCTCACAGTACAAGTTTTAGGGCTCACCGTGAGGGCTTGAATCTCCTCCTCTGCCTCAGCTGTTGTCTCCTCCAGCTCAGTCTTGGCCTCACGGAGTTGGTTTTCCAGGGCTGTCCTTGCAGCCTGCAGCCCAGTGATCTGGGATTCCCGCTCCTGCAGGGTCAGCTGCAGCTCTGTCAGCTGCCTTTTGAGCTCCAGCTTTTGTTCTTCGTGCTCTAGACTGACCTGAAGAAAGACAAAGTAGTATCCAAATGTAAGTTATTAACAAAGACGTGACAGGCAATGTAGTCTCGTTTCAGAACCAACTTTAAAATGCCATTGCCATGGCTATTCCCAAAATCACATCTTGACAGATTGCTTAAGGCATTGAGAAATGAAGGACACAGCTTTGTCTAGTCCCTAAAATCTACTGGGTTTCTTGGGAAGAGTAACCTGGCATTTTGAAATAACAAGGGCACAATAATAGTTCCAGCTGTAACTCAAACATATCAAACACTGATATAAAATGTTGAAGTAATTTGTGATGAACTTTCTTCACTGAAACCAAATGTTCCGAAGGATCTTTATTTTAATCTCTAGGCATACATTACATACATTTTGCAACTGACTTTCATATTTCATCTTCCCTTCAGATTCCTTTTAAAGAAACCCACCAGCTCATCTGCCTCTGGGTTTACCTGAATGGCTTCTGATGAAAGTTTTCTTGCAGCACACACAGGGATAAACATGTCATTCCATGGATAAGAAATGAACAACAGATCTCAGTGTTCAGAATCAATTCCAAACCTTAGCACCTTCTTCAGGCTCCCTGCTATTCCAAGGGAATCTCTCTGTTGTGCTGGAGATGTGTGACAAGGCTGTCAGAAACCTTACACTAGTCTCAGTCAGCTTTGGCCAAAGGACAAGTTGGTTGTCCAAAAGGCAAGATTTCAGCCTTAGCTGAAAATTAGTGGACTGAGACTGCAGAAGAATTTGTAGATCCAAACTAGTTAATACAAAATTAAAAATTAAGCACAGCTCACAAATCTTTAAAAGTGTATATTTTCATATCACTGTTAGGTTTTCTTTCAAGAAAACTCTGAAAATGGTGCATGAAGCAGCAGATTCTTGTTTTCTTACAGCAATTTTGTTGTGTCCTTTGCATTCTAAGCTGTAGATTTGAAGGCTACAGGTTATCTGTTTGGTCATTGTACGTTGCTGAGCTATTTTTCTCTACCCAGACAATCTTATAAGGGTATTTTACAAACAAATATATAAATAGAATTCTGAGAAAGCAAGATGATCTAAAAGATGTCAGATTCAGGATGACAAGTCCTTAATACTTACATTTCTCTCCTTTTAACGAGCAATTTTAAATTTTTTTAAATTACTTGGGAAAAAAGTACTGTTAGACCAAACTAAGTTAATACACTTTGAAATACCACACAACAATTTACTTCTGGTTCTCACTATAATACAGAAAATGGGATACATTTAAGAAAGTTTGTTGAGAGGGATTAGAGCCATGCTTTCACCTCTCTCAGCCGTGTCTCCAGCTCCAGCAGGCGGTTCTTGTCAGTGTGATCTTGGTGACTCATCTTTTCCAATTGTTCTTCTAATTTTCGATTCTGGGCCTCCAACTTTCCAGCTTGTGTTTCCAAGTAGAATTTCTGTTGCCTGAGCTCTGAAATCATCTCCTCTTGGGCTTTCCTGATAGGAGAAATGCACAAGTGACAAACCCAAAATGCCCTTAAGATATGTCCTTCCACTTGAGTGAAGTAAGGAAGAACACAAGTTTCCTGTTAAGTAGAACATCTAAATTCATGGTTTAAATTCTACATCCCAGCGAGAAATAAAAAATACTAGTGTATTGAACAACATATGCCCAGAACACTAAAATTCCATATTTGCAAGCTGCACAGACAAATGAATCCTGCACATGGTAATCTATAATGGTATTTAAGATACAGTTCATTCTTCTCATTTCATCAGTTCCTTGTTACATGTTTTTCTATAGGGGAAAAATAAATTCTAGGAGTTGCTTTCTCTCAGTGTATTTCCATGAGATAAGAGGACCCCTATGCTTAAGGATTGGGGGTAGCATGTTGGGGGTTGTTTCGTTGGGAGCTTTTTTAAGTTGTAATGGACATAGAAAATGAAGTGAAGCTTTGCTGTCTCTGATCAAAGTCTTAATTCACAAACTGAACAAAAATAATTACTTGTTCTCATAAGAATTTTGAGAGCTGGCAATGATTAATTGTTACCATTTGAAATAGATGGCCTTAAAAGAAAAATAGGGGCTTTCTGCATTATTTACAGTTCCTGGAATCATGTTATCATGCATTGGAAAATTCTGCCTTATAGAGTGCTTTCTACTTAGAAGCCTCACAAAGCTCTACATATATTAATGAATTAATATTTTAAGAAGTTCACTGTGAGATAAGCCGTTATTAATCCTATCCAAGAGAAATTATGTGGGTTGCCCAAGATCAAATAGGAAGACTTAACAAAACTAAATATAGAACTTAAGTCTTCTGACACATTTCTTGCATTGCAAGCAAAACCACCCTTTCACCCTCTCTGTTTTTTTAATTTACCTCCACAGATTATTGTCAGCAAGAACTATCAAATGGTGTTATTTCATTTCCTACTGTTTACTGGGCTATCTTCTCAGGAACCTGATAATCATGGGTCTCCTCAGATACTGCAGGAACAAAAGCTTGCAGAGCTCCCCTCTCCTCTGAAGGGTTTAATCACTAGCTCTCCTCTTGATGCATGCTCAGATTAGCTGCAGCTTTTGTGGATTCAAAATGAAGTCCACAACAATTTATACATTTTCAACAGCTCAGTCACAAAATAAGCACAAATTCATTAACTATCTGCATGCATAATTATGCAAATTTCTCTCAAAATGTTACTAATTCTGTTATATCCCCTACCAATCCTGCAAAGTTAATCATGTGACACTGTCTCTCAATAATCTATTTTAAATCGCATGTTAAAACATTTTCATATTTTTCTTGTTTTCTGTGGCGGCTCTCCAGTCTGCTCCCAGAAGATGCTCCCAGCTCAGCTAAGTCCTTACACTCAGTTCAGTACCTGTTACTGAGACATTCAACATTCCATGCACTTTTCAGCTCCACCTTGAGACATTTCTGTTTTATTTTAGACTGAAAGTAAGTTATGTCTTTTGCTGCCTCAACAAACTCCCTGGGTGATTAACTGGAGGTCATCTGGAGCATTAAGCAACACAATTAAATTCCTCAGTTATTTCTGTGAATATTTTTGGCTGCTCAGGCTAAAATAACTTGCAAGATATTTGAAATTAAATGAAAATTGGAGCTATTCCATATCTGGAGGCATAATGACCACAGAAAAGGAAAAAAAACAAAGCAAGTCTTTGCCAAAACTCATCCTTGTCTGATTCCATTTAATATTATAGGTGAATCTATCCAAGTGCTTCCCACAAAGGCACTACTGATGTTGGATCCAGCAGCTGATGGACATTGAAACCTTTGTGCAAACAGCCAAAGCTAGTGAATCTCTGAACTTAGTAAGGACAAATTCTGTTTTAGCTCTGCCCTGCAGGATGTATCAAACAATCCATGCTTTTTCCTATACTTGAAGTAGGATACCTCTAAGTCATTTATGAAGGAAAAACATTTTAAGGATAAGGAATCTCAGCTAAAATCCAAAGAAAAATAAAGTTCAGGTAGACAAAAGGATCTGAAACAGAAGAATTCAAAAACATGTAGAAAAATTCTTGGCTTAAAAATCTAGTGTTCTTCCTTGTCTTCTCATCCATCAGGGCATGATGGAATGTTTATGAGTGAAGGGCGTCCAACGTTTTCAATTTCAAAATCATGTGTCAGGGGAACTGAGTAAACTACAAATCTATTAGCAATGTTTATGTTTAAAAAAGGAATGTATGCTTCTCCGGGGTATTTTAGACATAAAATTATTAGTATTCATTTAACATATCTGGCAAACCTGCACAAATCACCTGCCTTAGGAAATGCTCCAAAGTAAACACTGTAATACAAACCAATTTTCCCAGTCATGTTTGAGAAAACACAAAATAGACAGCGAGTCACAACTATTTGAAGAACAAAGCGTATTTTTGAAAGGCTATCACTGAAAAACAAGCAGGGAGCACAGCAGGCCTGCAAAAAAGAACCAATTTTACATGGTGAATCAGAGAATCATTTCAATTGGAAAAGGCTCTAAGGTCATGTTCCTGAGACCTGTTCAGCAGTGACAGCAGCTGCCACACTTACATGTTCCTCTGGGTAAAGAGGCTGCTATTTGCTGCCAGTTTATTGGCCTCAGACAATTCCACAATTCTCTGCTCCAGTGACCTGATCTTGGAATCCATTGCATTGATCATCTGAAACACAGTAATGAGCCTTTGAGACTGCACAACACAAGCGGTTACAAAAATAAAGTTTATAAGAAAGGCTGAACTTTTTCCAAAAACAAAAAGAGATAAAAGAAAACTGATCAAATGGCCAAAATGAGCAACACAGATGCAGTTACTGGAGCTATTTGCAACTGCTTTCTACGGCTTTAATGTCAAGAAAAAGCAACCATTATATTATCGAGGCACAAAAAGAGGGGAACACAGCAAGCTGCATGGCTTTTTTTAAGGAAATATTCTTGAAGATACTCTGAATTAAAAAAACCATGTCTTTTAAAATTCGTATTAATCAGTGAATTTCCTTCAAAGCAGCTCAGCAGCACTACAGAACCTCAAACAAGATTATCTTGCTTGAAATCAGCTTCAGAAAGCTACTCTTCAAACAGCTTTGACTTCCAGCTCAACACCACATACCGCCTTCTGTTCAGCTAGGACTTTGCATTTCTCACGTGCTTCTTCTTCATGTCTTCTGAGCATATTCTCAAGCGCTTCTTTATCTGCAAGATCCTTCTTCATCTGATTTTCCAAAACCTAAATGAAGACATTTCTTTTGTCTACATTATATCTGTTTCACTGGGCAAAGGGCAAGCAGAAAGAAAATCATCAAGATAGACAGATTTTTTTTTGTAAGTAAGTAACTGATCATATCTCAAGCAAAATTAAATCCATTATGCAATTGCATGAAATCCATGAAAGAGCAAACTCCAAAAAGAGCACTCTCTCAGTTATCTCTGAGGACTGAGTTTAACAATAGGATTTTATAGAGATATGAAGATATTGTAGATTTTTTCATTATTATTTAAAGTCATATAAATTGTGTTCAATAACTGTTCCAGCCTAATGCAACAGAAAACAGAAAATACTCTCTAAGCATAAATGTACAGCAGAAGAAATAGGAAAGTGCCCATCCTTTGGCTGCCCTACCTACATGGCTCACAAGTAATTTGTGAGTTCCATAGGTATGGATGAGAAGGCAACTGAAACCCCATGAATTCTTCCGGCCAGAGACAAAAATCTAACAGCAAAGTAAAAAACTTCTTTTTGTGGCACAAATAGCTGTCATTAACAGGACTAAAGTTATGAATTGCTACATTTTTCTAGAAATGCATGTTGAGTATGCATGACCAGAGTTCTAAATCAGTCATTAAACTGAAGGTCCCTTCCTTCAAAGACAAGTTTTTCAAAGGCACAAATTCTGGACACCACAGGATACTTTTTAGTTTTCCAGTTACAAAAACTCCATGTCCTGTTTTATCCCTTTGAACCTCTTTCACCTGGCTTCCTGATTTCTCCCATTAAACCCTACATCACAGGCCCCCATATCTCTTTTCCTTTTTATTCTTTTTCCAGTGCCTATCCTCCTTTCCAGTTTTTATATCACCACTTTTTTCTCTACATCTACATCTGATCTTCCTGCTTTCTATCACTCTCCTCTCATTACTGATAACCACATGCTCTGATCTGTCAGCAAATCTTCTTACTTGTCTTTTTTCCTTCATATTTCTCTCACAGAAATTTCTTCTCTCCTATTAAATACTACATCCTCTCACATTTAAGCTAAAATGTAGAAATAAAGTACTAGATAAATGTACAAGATAAAGACTGTTTCTACTAAGAATAATTTGTCCTTAGCAAAGATTCTTACAAAACGCATTTACTGGCTGTCATACTGCAAGTTCTTTAGAAAAATCCTTAGCCAGTGCACATACTCCCTATTTGCCAGCTTGTTTTTCCTAATTTTAGATGGTGTCTATTTCTAACTGTTTGTTAATGCTACCCTGGAAAAGACAAAAACAAAGTGGGTGGTTTCTGTAGCTTCTTGGCAGATGTTCCAGCTCCAAGAAGATAGAATTTCAGAAATGGTCTACTATTTGCTGCATTTAAAACTTGCAGGTAGGCTGACTGAATGGTCATGGAAAATCAGTGGGAACTGAAAGCTTCTTCAGTGGATGAGATCCAACAGTATTAATTAAGTATCATTTAGTCAGCAAAAGTCAAATTATAACTAACAAATGCCTTCCTGTAGTTCTGGCTTCAAATGCCACCTCTCTTAATCCAGTGCCACAGACAGACAAGGTAAATGGCAGAAAAACAGGAGAAAACTTATTTAAGATTCTACTAAGCTTCCTCAACATTACCGCAATGGTAACAAGAAGGCAACTCACAAGACAAAGCAATCAGAGCCTAAAGGCAACTGTTTTTCCCTGAACTCATTCTACCCACAAAATCTTGTAGGAACATAGGATATTTTTACTTTGAGTTTCTCCTCATAGAATTGTTCCTTCTGCTTCAGCTGCAACTCCAGATGTTGTGCTGCGATCTGAGCCTCACGGTGCTTTTCCTCCAGCTCCTAAAATCAGCAAAAATTCATATTCAGACACAAGGAAATGGTAGGTGCTGTGAGTATGTGTTACACAGGTACTGAACAGTCATTCTCTTTTTTAAGGCTTCACACTATAAAAATCCCAAGTCCAGGGCTGTCACAGTAAAAAAAAAAAAAAAAAAGCATTATGAGTCCTGAAGATTATCAACTTTAAGTTTGCATATTGCTGCTGACCCATCTACTGCAGAGCAGGAACACTGGACAAATATTTCTACTTCCATAGTAAGAATCTCCATCTCCCAGTAAAATATACCAAAAGATAGGCCAAGGACATTTGGTGAAAACACATAGTTATAAACATTTTATAGCTGCAGTGGCATCACAGGAAGTCCAAATTTATTTTTAACAAGGTCTCTCACCTGTTTTCTCACAGCAGACCTCAATAACAGGGTACTGCTGTCTGTGCTCTTCATTCTGCATTCAGAGGGGGAATAGCATTTACTTTGCTGTATTCCTTGGACAAATGTTGTCAGAAATACTATTTATAAATTGCTTCAAAAATGAAAAGTGCAGGATGCAATATATGTGGTAGAACATATCAGAATGTTTCTAGCCTCTTTATTTCACATCAGATAGTTTCAGCCATTCACAGTAAGGACTTAAATAATTTGTATTTCAGCAATTAGCTATTTCTGCTGTCTGACAATATTATTCAAGGTATATTTACAATCACCTTTCAACAGGACACCTCTCAAGAGCTGAGCTTACAACTTCATGCTCATTTATTGTTATATTTGCCATTCCAACAAATTCCTTAGAACAGGAGCAGGTCCAGGTCTGTCTTTCACTATCATTTGCATAGACAAGTTCAGGTGCTGAGGTGCATCTGGATCTCCTGTCTGCCCTCATTACTGTATAGCATAGGGAAATTTCCTGATATTTGTGTGTGCTTTTCATATGCTCTTTCCTGGTCTTCCTCATCTTGAAGACATTTCCTGATCTTCCTCATCTTGAAGGCTTTTTTGCTCCAGTAATTACAATAGACCTCCTTTTCCAGAAGTGAGAATCAAAGAGGAGGTTCACCAAAAGTAGGTCATCGACAGTGCCTAGTCCCTGACAGTCCTGCATGGAATGGAGATTGCTGCTTTTTGCAATTGAAATATGTCTCCCAGCAACAAGAGGGACAACTCACCTCCCCCAGAAACCCACACGTTTCAGGTCCTGGCAAAGAATCAGACAACCAGATCAGCAGCAGCTTCAAAACTCCCAGCATCAGACTGCTCATACTGTAGCAGAAGCTTCACCAATTCCTGCAGTGGCACTTAACAGCCAGTGTGGGCTTAAAAAGGTAATCTCTTACCATTCCTGCTCTCACTCAGTATTCTCTATGTAGTACTGACTTTGTTATTGGCATCACAGCAATGATCTGCACTTTCAGGCAGGGAGAAGTATCTTCTCTAACTTGTTTCTTACTTCTTCATTGGTTCCTTACAGACAGACAAGCAGGTAATTCTCAGGTACTGCTACGTGAGTGTACATGAAAACCATGCCTTTATTCAACAATTTCCACCTTATTCTATGCAATTCTGTATCTTCAACTCCCTTCTTACCTGTCTATACCACAAAATGTCAAAAATGTTTGAAGAGACAGCTTGATGGAAGGTACAGGGTAGGAGTGGAAAAAAAAAAGAATACTAGTACCCTGTGCTCCCAGATCAGTTGCAAGGGACTAGGAAAGACTCTATAGGATTATTCTTCAATGCTTCTTTGACTTTTTTTATAAAATACTTTTGTGCCTCTCCAACATTCTGTCAGGACGCCATGGAAACTATCTATAAAAAGAGCTAAACATATCCCATGGTATAAAACAATTAGTTGATATTTCTGCCTTCCCTTACACTTTCCCCTCCAGAGAGTACATAATCAAAACCAAGGAACAATCTTCAAATATACACAAGAGGCTTATGAAACAATTCAAAGTTTTACACTATTTCAAAATGAAAAGTTGGCTCTGTGCCCAGCACAACTATAGTCTCCCACTTACCATGCACTCCTGCTATCAAAACAATTTGAAAGGAACAGCACTACTAAAGAACTGATTCTACCTTTTCTTGACAGTGCTCAGGCATTCTGATGCTAAAGTCTATACACCTGGAAGTCTATACAAGCCTGGGTCATCTGTTGATTCCAAATATGTTTATTTTTCTCTTTCCATTTGGCCTTTCTCAGGTGTGTCTTGTCTTGGGATTACTACCAGTAAAACGTAATCCTTTTTTTCCTTGTCATATTGGCAACACACAGAGAAAACTCATGAGGAAGGCAAAATAAATTTAATTATTCCACTATAAGTTATGTTTTCTGTCCCAGGGAAGCAAAGGTATTAGAAACACCCTCTGCTTGATTCACTAGAGACTGACATACTAACTTGTCTTAATAGATTTAACCAGGAGAGAAACAAGAAATTGCCAACAGGGAAGTTATGTGGGTGCAAATGGTTTCCTAACAAATATCTTTGGAGATGAACAGTTTGGATGACTAATTTCTCTCTGCTTCAAAATGTAAGCATTTCTAATAGATCTGACCTCTAAATTCCTCTGCAATTTACTTTAAAAGATAGATGTTTTTGTTGTTGCAGTAACCCTCCCTCAGAATGTTTTATCTCTGAAACAATCATTAGGTAAATAATTTAAATATTACTGTGTTGCCTGAAAAGTTTTCCCACTGAGATGATTACAATTTTGAAGCACTATTAAGACTAAAGGTACAAGAGTGAGTTTCTAACTAGGGGTCCAAATAATATTTGAATGCTTGAGCTTTCTCCAGTAGGACTGGTAGAGGAAACACATCCCTTTATTCAACAATTTCCACCTTATTCAATGCAATTCTACATCTTCTGATCCTTCCCTACCCCTTTCTTACAAACTCTTACTCTCTAAGTTTCATTTTCACCTCTGCTCACCATAATTTTTTCTGCCATCTGTTGAATCTGTTGAGATTTAGTTTGAATATCTTCTTTTAGGCGGTTTTCTCTTCGTTCCACAGTCTCTAATCTCTTCACTTGATTCTCCAGAGAATGGCGCCGTTCCTGCAGAGCAATTATGAGTTGCTGTTTAGGCCACCCAACTCTGCACTAGCACAAAGCAAGGAGTAGTTTCTATAGAAAATAGGCTGAAGCAGTCAATACATATGGCTGGCTTTTATATTTTGAATCCTCATCATGCCCCAAATCCCCCAGGCTAATCACATGTCCTTATTGACTCCTCACTGAAAATAAAACCCCTCCATTTCCCCCAAAGAAATATGGTTTTTAATTAAAAATGTATTTACGTCTAATAACACTTTCCCCTGAAGAATTACTACAGGAATAGATGCTGTTCAGAGCCACCCAGATGAGGGTTCCTAAACTAAGACATATCACAATAACTAATTTACTCTAGACAAACACTCTGCACTCACCTCTGCTTCAAGCAATTTTTTCTTCATGCTTTCATTAGAATCTTCCCGGTTCTGCAGTTTCTCCAACTCCTTCTCAGCTCTCTCCTTTGCCTGACGGATATTCTGCAGGAGCTCAGTTGCCTCTGAGCTGGCTTTCACAGCCTGAAGGTTAAAAGAGAAGACAAAAAGGTATTATATGAAAAGCACACACAAAAATTTGGTGTATGAAGGGTTCAGAACTTCAAGGTGAACCACTACAGAACTTTGGCCTAACAGTCTAAATTAATGTGTGCAGGAGTCCAAATTCTAATTTCTGCTACATAATTTTGACTTCTACTTCCCAAAAAATTAAAATTTAGGATACACATTTGTCTTGCTATACTGTAAGTTACTTGACTCTACATCCTCAAAGTTAAGTCTACCCCCAAATTCAGCCCTAGTTCTTTAAAAGAACTCACAAAATACTAATAATTCCTTGGCATTAATGCAGGCAGAAAAGGAGACAGGGAATTAAAACATGACTGTTTTGAAATATTAGAAGTACTATTTCTATGTAGTTTTGGCCTCCTATTCATATTCATGATCATTAACCCTTGAAAAAGCCCCCTCTCAGCAGGTACCAAGTTTGAAAAGCTCAATCAGGGAATTACTATGACAACTCCCTTCTTTTCTGGTTAAGGATTCCAACAAGAGGAGTTACCTGACTGTTCTTACAGTGACACTTTAAGTGCCAGACTGACCATGACATCAAACATTACATATTCTGCACTTATTTCAGCAAACATTTATAAGGTTGTTGTGAGTCTTTATCATTCAACATTTTTACTGTAAAGGATGCGTGAAGAACTGAACTGTTAAGTGATTAAAGCAGAGTATACTAGGAGACTAAACCAAGTACACCATGTGTTTTCTAGGGGGCTAAAACCTGCTGAACCCTGTCTTCAGAAGCAAGGGACCAGTGCACTGTCCAGAGCATATCCAAACAGGCCTTTAAATGAGAATTTCTCTACACTACTCCAGTTCTGACTCAGCTTCATTTGTAAAAAATAAACACTGTAGACATGTCTCAAGAGCCAAAAGTATACTGAGAGCACCGGTGACTTCAGATATCAGTTCCCACCCCCTATTCCTTATCATCCCCCATGCTATAACTAATTCTGTTTTTGAGGGTAAAACAAAGTGCCTCCCTCCACTTCATTAAGGTCTCACTGGGAAATCTTGTGAAAAACTCACTTTCACCACCCAGTCATTACCTTTGTCAGCTTTTCCTGCAGCTCCTGGATTTTGGCCTGCTGCTCTGTATTGATCTATAGTTGGATAAAAAGATGGAGGGAAAGAGTCAAAACCAAAGAGGAGAAAGTACTCTTTGCTTATGATACCATATTTCTTTTAATTCACTTCCCAAAAATCTTGGTTTCCCCCTATAATTCCAACACATCAAAACACTCCTTGGCAAATCCATTCCCATTTCGCTAACCTCCAGCTGATTTCATATTTTGGTTACCAAGTAGATTGTTCAGTGTGAGAACACTCGGAATTCTTTTTGCTTTTCATTTGCTGTTCTTTCTGAATAAATAAAACCCTGATGTATCCCCAGTCTGACTCCAAACTTGGATGACACATAACAGCCTGTCTTTGCCTGGCTTCTCAAAACAATCCATTAAGAACAGGTTATCCAGAGACAGCTTTATATCAAATCAGAAAGGACAGCGAATCACACCAAAATTGTCTTAAAAACTAAAATGAAAGGGGATGGGGGCTGTGAGGCCATGCATGCCACTGACTAGCCAAAGACATTCTTGATTTCCGTGCATAACATGAAAGACCCAGGTAGCAAATTTTAGGACACTGAAGTAACATACCTTTTCCAGTTTGGTATACAACTCTCCTGCTTCATTTTTTCCTTGATCTTTAACCTGTAACTTAAATATAAAATACATTAAAATCTCAGGAAAAGCTGGGCTTCTATCCAGTCATCACCTCATGCAATTTAAACACCAGAAGTTACACAAACTATAAATCATATCGTTTTGAGTGTACAACTGAAAAACATGTTGTAGTAGTTGTACAAACCACGCTAATTTTGAAGGGCACACCCACGACTTGTGTTTGAATGTGTCAAACAGCACTAGATATTCCAGCAAGCCTCAGCCCCCTCTCCCATGAAACCTTAACTACCTTTTGGAGTTTGTTGTGGCATTCGGCAGCTTTACGTTTGAATTCCTCAGCTGCCAGGCGGGACTCCCTCAACTCCGACTCATAGAGATCGCTGCGCCTGCGAGCTGAGATCAGATCCTCTTCCAGCTGATTCATCATCAGCCTCATTTCTTCTACTTGAGCTTGGTATTCCTGTATTTGGGGTGGAAGGGAAGGAGAAGGGATTACAGTTTAGAGGCAACAGGGAAAATACTTGGAGCAGCAGATTCCAGAACACTGGCTGCAGGCAAGAGATGCATTTAAGAGTAAGTGGAAGAAAAGTAAAATACAAAACAAAACAGTAAAAACTAACTAAAATAACATACAAAACAATCTGGTTTGACTCTTGCCACTTTCAACTCAATACCTCAAAGTCAAAACATTGACTTTTTGAGAGTGCAGGGACACATACATATATCTACATAAAAATGATAAAAATTACTTACATTTCTAATTTCTGAAACAGAAATGTGCCTTTGAGTTGATGTCTTTACTAAATGCCCAGATGCTCCCTCAAGATCTATTTTCTCAGGCTGATAACATGACAGTTACAGATCTGCACAGCTTGGGTAAAAGAAAAGAAGGAGAAGCAGAGGGGGTAGCACACTGTGGCTTCCAGCCATTAGCTATTTTCTCTTGACAGAGTTAAAAAGGATCACATTGCTCTGTATGGGAGACAATCTAAAATGAAATATTATCTTAGAAAAACTATCTAAAACTCACATTGCTTAGGGAAGATATTTGCCTATACAGGCAGAAATAAAGATTCCCCGTGCAGAAAACTACAAGACAGGGCATTTGGATGGGGAAGGTGGGAGAAGAAAAGAACATTTGCATTGACTATCGTATTGAGACTGGGAACTCAAACTGAGACTAGCTTGAGAGATTGCTTCACGTATCTTCACTGGAAAAAAAGATTTTAATTGTGTAAGTCCTGTAAGTACACATTTCATAAAATTTCTCTAAAGTGAAAAAAAAAAAAAACAAAACAACCCACCACCAAAAAACCCTCTCCAAAATCAAAGTATTTTTTACAAAGCTGAGAACAAGTAGAAAACCTGCACATCAAGAGTTAGGAACAAAGATTATGAAGGACTGACAGTGGGGGAGTCTATCTTTCTTTCCATGTTAATATCTTACAGTATGCTTAACTACCCCCATATTCAGAAGAGTAACTGTCTCGTGACAGAATCAGGTTTGTCATCGCTCCCTCCAGACAGGCAGCTGCCTTCAGTTTGACAAGTGACTGCATGAGCACTGACCCTGATGTCACCCCCTCATTCTCCAGCACGGAGAGCTTATGCAGATATTGAAAGAAGGTGGGTCTTTAGCAGATTGCTTTACTGTCCCTTATAGGGAGCAAAGAATGGCTCTTCGGCTTGTAATCCCAAAACTGGTTCTCCAGTTTGTTAGCCAGACAGGGACCTACTCTTTCCAGTTCATCTCCTATGGAAGGATGATCTAATTTCTTGCTGGAAAGAATTAGAGATTTTTTTTATAACAACTAAGCATGTATTAACTCAAATATTCTTTTCATACAAATACATTTGTGAATAAAAAAGGCAGAATGGTCTGAAGGAATAAATGTTCTGCTCAGAAATCATAATTTGTTTAGACTTCCTAAAATACTGGGCTTTTACATCAGTAAACACTTGACCAAAGAATTATAGGTATGACAATAGTTGCCACTGTGACAATGAGTGTCTGGGAAGGAAGGAGAATGGGGAGGGAGAAAAGAAGAAAGAAGAGGAGATAATTAGTAATATTTCAGGTTTTCTTGTTTCATCACAGTTGCAAGACTATCTTTGAATAAGTCTAAAGATCAGGTCAGAGGAACAGGCCACACCACTCAAGGCAACACAGAACAAACCTGTGGGATATACATTGGTCTGAGTTTTAAAATATCAAGATGTATTTAAGCACAGATTACTAGACAAGCGAAGTTCAGGGCATGTACCTGAAGCATATCACATCAGGGAGCTACATAGAAATGAGTGGGGCTTTCAAAAAATACATATTCTGATTTGTTGCAAGTTTGTCTGTTAGTACAAATCTTCATCAAGTAATGACCAGAGCACAGGTTTTGTTAAAACAAAAAAACAAAACAAAACAAAAACCAAACACACACCCCAAACAAACAAAAAACCCCACAAACCCACCAGGCTCTTATATTCAAGTACCTGAGGTTAAGATGAACCCTCAGCCTTGCTCTGAAAATATAAAATGCTTAATTATTGGGTTTTGAAGACTCATTCTCCCTCAAGCCTCAGGTTTCCAACAGCAAAACTCTAAGGGGCTCTTCAAACTCTCAGATCCCTCTAACTCAAAAATCATGGTCCAAGTCTTTAATGGCCAAGATCCACCTGCTCATATGAGTCAGCACAAATCTCTCAGCATTTCTGGTTGCAATGATCTCGCACACATTTCAGACAGCTCAGAAGGCCACCACAGACATGAAAGTCTGCAGGATTAATTTGTTGAACTAAGCAGCCTCTTTTTGTCATTGTGAATCTTCACAAGCCAAATTAAGCGATTCTGGGACAAAGCATTTGATTAAAAATTACTTGCATTATGTTTCCTCTGTTACATGTGTCTGTACTGCCTAAGAATCTATGGATATTTAAAATCATAAAAATGTTCCACATTCAGTATTTAAAGCCATTTTGCTAGCAAAGCACCAGAAGAGAGAGCAGGGAGCCTTAGATCCCTTGGATTACATAAAACAGCCCTCCAGAAGAATGCTGGGGAAGTCTATGGAGGCCAGCTACATCCAGAGGGTTGGGTTTGCATTTCATTACTTTCTACATAAGAGCTATTCATGTCTGGAGAATTATTACCAAGGTTTCTGGGCTTCCTTGTCTCAGAGACTTTGAAATGAGTCAGTTAATGTTTGTAAAGTGCTTTGAAGATGAAAACCAACAGATAATTACAAAGAATTGTTTGAATGCCATAGCAAATTTCAATTTCTTTTTCTCAATGCAGTATGTTGCTGTTAATTCATAAAACTGAATGGGTTCTCTCTTGCAATGACCACATTTGTCACGAAGCTTTCATTTAATTTTGACCTTTTTTTCCATATGAACAACTATGTGAATGAATGAATTTTCAACATTCTTTGGGTGGAAAAGAAAATTATTAATTTCTACTTTGCAAACAGATCAAATCAGGAAAAGAACAGTTAGGCAACACACATTCTAATTTGAAATACTATTCAGCATTTTAAATGGTAAGAAGGGGAAAAAAAAAAATTCAGGTTAGCTCAGTTCTCTCCCAGGTGAAAATTCATTAACTTGTGAAATTGTCATACCTTAACCATTTAAAACGGATAGGTAATTTCTAGTGCAGCATGTTACTAAAGCATTGCAACTTTCTCCTAAGCTGATTTTACAGACAAAGTACTTTCAGGACTAGGAAAAGAAAAATGTCAAGTTTGGAGTTTGTGCTTACTAGCAAAATACACAAGTGGAATTTTGTTTTTTCCTATATCATTCAGGAACCCCTGTGAAATCACACAGCTTTGGAGTTATCACAGCCTATCAACACCAAACATAATCCTGGCACCAGAGCTAGAATATGCCAAGAATGCCTATTTGCGGGCAGCCACTCTGCTCCCCAAAGAAGCAGGAATACCTGTTCTTTGATCTCTTGCAGTTTTCGGCTTTGCTCTCTGATATCATGAAGTAGCTGTAGTGCCTTATCATCTTCCTGAGACACCTCCATCCGTGCCTGCTCCAGGCTTCGCTTTAAGCTCTGCAGAAAGCAAAATGTTCAATACATAGGCTTTGGTTTCTCAAATGGTTGTATAATGATCTTTAGTTACACAAACGCCTCCTTGGCTGCAATGAGGCATCAAAAAAATGGAGGCACCAATGATGGAATCCTAATGAAATTCAGGGCCAGTGCTGCTCCTGTCTGAACAGAAGCAGCCTGTTTTACAAACACTGTTTACTCAAATCTTAGTTCAAATCTCTACTTCCTCAGGTTTAGAGACAAAAACCAAACACAGATCACATAAGGCATCCATTATTGACAGCATTTACCTATATTTTAACCAGCACTGTTAATTCACAACCTAGATAAATTCCTTCAACTTGATGTTACTTACATTTTCCTTGCTGTTGCTAAGCGAGTCAAATTCTTTAATAATTGTTAAACTTCTACAAGGAACAGAAGAGCTGAGTCTGTATCTCACCACAAGCCCTGACTCCAAATTTGGAGTCACCAGTGGAGTGGTGCTCCTATTAACTGAGTGTTATTCCTCAACAGAAAGACACAAAGTGAATTTTATTTCTTTACCTAGTAGCATTCAGTATAGGAAAATCACTCGGCCCCATTTTAAGATGTGCTTCCCAACAAACCGAGACATCAAAAATGGTTTTCAATTCACTGGAACATAGTATTAGCTGCATTTTTGTTCTTGGTACAAGAGAGGAAACATAATTGTATATCCAACCGAAAAGACAGAGACTATCAACTAGAATGAAAATATCCTCACTGGAATCTTGCCAGGACAACCAGGCAGACATTCCAGCTCTCATGAAAAATGATCTTGGAAGACATGGTTTTACAGCCTCATTTTTATATTCTACCTGAAAAATAGCACGTGTTCTCAATCCTCCCTGACACTGTGCTGGGGAATTGGATCAGTCTGAACTCAGGACACCACAGATGGAGGCAACACCACTGCTTCCTAATCCTATTTGTTCTTGAAGATTTCTGTCTAGGCATTGATTAGGCCCCATCCTCTCCTGGCTAAGAAACCTTCAAAAAGCATAACCCAGGCATGTCCTAGCACAGCCAGTAAGACAAACATCACAAAGAGTTTCAGCAAGACCAGGACAGTAGTCACTCCTGCATGATCTAAGCACATGACCATGAAACAACGTTTGAATAAAACTACCAAGCAAGCTTTTGCAAACACTTCAGGGCTCCATGTTCAACAGATATCCTGTCACATAGTATTTTCTCTCCATCAAGTACCCCACTGAAAGCATGATGGAAGAGAAAGACAAA
This sequence comes from Vireo altiloquus, assembly GCA_013396875.1. NCBI lineage: Eukaryota > Metazoa > Chordata > Aves > Passeriformes > Vireonidae > Vireo > Vireo altiloquus. The sequence goes on from VZRF01008489.1 coordinate 90,878, forward strand.
GACCACCAGATTTCAGGCCTTCAGAGCTGAAAGGACTGGTGTAAGGGCTCACACTGCATTCTGTGATATAGGTGGCCAGGTCCTGCTCCAGGAGGGATCGCTGGGTCTCAGAGGCTTTCAGTTCCACCTCCTTTTGGCTAAGTACAGCCTCCACCTCTGACACTCTCCGGTGCAACCGCGTCATTTCCTGCTCCATCTGCAATAAATATCAAGAGGTTATAAAGTGGGGCTTCAAAAGCTTTCTTAACTGCTACTTTCAGAGCTCTCTTTGTAAGGAATTTGTCTCCAAGAGACTTCTAGCTATGTTTCTCCAAATGTTGTTTAAATTCCGATACCATTGTCTCTGCTCCAGGAATGCACAGTTCTTCTTAAGGACAAAGTAGTAAGTCTAAGTCACCCCATTCATTCAAGCTGCTTGTTCATATTCAGTCATTCTTCGAACCCCAGTTAGCAAAGAAGACACAATCATTTTTCACCTGACTTGCAGAGATGGGTCACTTTAACCTTATCCCAAATCCATGCTGGACCAGAAGATGGTTTCCCCCCATCTCCTTGTCAGGAGCAAATGGTCAAATCCAGAACAGAGCAGGGAGACAAGTAATGGAACTCTCATAAAAGTCTCAAACAAGCAGTAAGTGTTAAAAGACTCCACCAGGTTCCCTTTATTGGAGCACAGCAACTGTTACAAGACGTTCACCATAAGCAGTGACGTGACAACAGTTATATAAGCAGGAGCTGATGAGTGAGGAAGAGCCCTCAGAACAGTACTGCTGTAATGTGTGTCGGATGAAGAGGCAGGGCCTGAAGGAAGAAGCAGTCGTCTGTGGCACGCTGAGAAAAGCACTGTTTAAAATCCAGAGCCGCTTCTTGTTAAGTTAAAAGTATCTACAGCAACAGCATGGCCTACATTCATCTCCCTTTGTACAGGACAGGAAGCCACCTCTCTGAAGGAAAAGCACTTTGCCCACCACGAGTCTGGATGATCAGCAGCATCTGACAGATCCCTGGACATACAGTGGTTGCAGATTCCTGGAGCAATGGGTGTGGCCAATCGCATAAATAAATACCTTGTGACACTTGTCCTGGGCGTCTTGGAGCTCTTTGCTCTTGAGAAGAAGTGTCTTTTCCATGGAGTTGACCTTGGCTGGGGAATCCACACTTGAAAAAACAGATCTAAAAGAGCAAAGCCAAACAGCACATGAATATGGGCAAAATGTACAGAAATCTGATTTATGCAGCCAATGAGTAAAGTCATTGGGTACTTACTTATTCCAGGACAAAAGAAATGTGATTGTGCAGCAATCACAGCCTAACAGCCATCATCATTTTCAGATCAAATGTACCATAAAAGCTAATGACATTACCTCATTATTAAATAATCCACATGTACTTCTAGTTACAATATTAATATTTTCCATTAGTGGCTATGTCACAACGCAAAACAATAAACCACAGCAGCAGTTTCGCATGATTTGTAGAGATTTATGCAACAAAACCAAAGCATAAAGTCAACGTAACCATTTGGAAAGATAACAAATTTTCAGATAAATGCTCTTTATTTGGTTTATTATTTATATTTGATTATCTGTTTATATTTGGTAATTATTTTTTTAACAGGTATTTAAATTATCATCAAAGTGTAAAAGCCCTAAAAACTTCAACATGTCATAATCTGCACCACAGGAAGAAGAATTTAATATCCTTAGTTACACTCTGTGAATCAAAACTGAAACTTCCCTAACCCAATTAATATGATACCTACAAACCTAATCAATATCAATATGATTAGTCACACTGCAGAACTTCAGAGCTCCCCTTAGAAGTAATTTTTTTTCCTGAGATACAACTGTACTGTTCAAAACAATTTCACTCCAGAAACCTGGGGAAAATATTTACTGTTCTTAAGCTTTCTCTGTAATTGGGACTCAGCATTTAAGAAGTTTACGATTCCTGTTAGTTTAAATTTATTTCAGAAGAGGATAGGAAGCCACCTGATGTTTAGGAGCATATTTTTAGTGCTTTGCAGTCTTAAATATGCAACCTGCAACCAAAAAATTAAGTACACACATCAAAACACAATTTCAAAAAATCCCATTTTTTATGTGATAAAAAAAATCACATTAAATGATTCAGACTAGAGACTCAAGCAGTTAATGATAGAAGCAGTGTTAACTGATAGACGAAAATACAGCAATACAATGAAGGTGCTAATAAAAGATCACACAGGCTGCCCACACATTGCTTTCTGCTTCTCCTGGCCACAGTTTGGTGTGCAGCCAGTTATCCCCATGGAGAGAAAGGAGCTTTGAGCAGCTCTCTACATAGAGCCAGACACCCACACACAGCAGCATAGGCTCCTCTCAATATCAAGGAAAGTTTCATTCCATCACCACCATTTTCTGAGAAAAATCTACTCCTTAATCCAACTGGATATGCAGCAAAGGCACAGAAAGACATGCATGGATTTTTACAAAAATGCAGCAACATTTCTGTATCAAACAGATCTCCAGCACCACCAGCTCAAGCAGTTATTAGGAAACACTGTTTTAATATCAGCAAACAAACACAGCAAAATCCACCAATGCTGCCTTGAAAGGTCATATATTAACATATCTCTTCAGAAACCTGATATGGAAAAACTTAGAAGAAAGAGTCCTGCATGGCAATGATACAGACTTAGGACTTAATTAGAAAAAGATGTTTAAAATTAATGCTTTTATACGGCATTCCTTTAGCCCTGGTCCAATCAATCTGATCCATCAAATTACCATATTTAAAAGTCAATTTATAAAGCATGTCTGTACTCCTACAGAGAAAAAGCAACCATCTGAGAAAGATGCATATTAAATCCCGTAACAGCTGGGTGTACAAACAAGGCTAAAAATGAATAGTTGAGAAAAGCAGTCTAAAAATACAAATTAAAGCTCATATTAACTAAAAAAGACACTAAGGAATCTGCTTTCAAATGTTAATCAAATATATGTAAATAGCTGCAAATATGTACTGAGACAAGTCTGAAAATCTTCTTATAATAAAAATTTAGTTTTATAGGTCTGAACTGTATTGGTTAAAGCAAGCTTTTTTTAAATTATAGCTTCAACCTTAACCATCACTTTTTTACTTCCATTCTTTTCAGATCTGAGGCATTACCTAAGGAAACTAGCCACTTCTCATAGACCTGGTTTTATTTGTCTTCTATTCCACCTCCCCAAAGGAGCTACTTTTATTCATTATTTTTGCTTATTGGTTATATTTGCTATTAAAAGAATCAGAGCCTAGTATTACAGGCACCATTTTGCATTTCAAAAATTTCTCCTGGTAAGTCAGCTGAAAGCATCCCCAGGCACTGCAAGCCCAACAGGAACAGGAGTAATTCAGGGAAGGAGATGAAGAGCTATGCAAAAGGTAGGTGGTTCAGCCAGGTGGGATGGGATGGGACAGGGCACAGGACTGGCCAAGTTCAGATTTCATGAGGTGACTGCAGAGAAAGATGCTCCTCAGGCTTGGTGTTGGCTTTGTAAGGAGACAGAAGGCTACAGACATAACTACAATCTTTCTTCCTCATCCCTGTCCAAAGTGAGGAAGAAATTCCTTAAAAATATACATCCTGGTGACTTCATGATTTTCCTGCCATGGAAACAGTACATCTTATCCCCAAGGGAAGCTGATCTCAGTTAGCACTGGACACACAGTTTCTAGGAGACAGGCTTTCCCAGTAATTCTTTCCTGTGTACAAATCGTATTAGAACCACTTCCTGAACACCCATACAACCTTCAAAGTATCAGAAAGAGGCAAACAGAGGAAATCAAGAGAAATGGAATACTGGCTAATCTAATAAGTCTTGTCATGGTGATAGAAGCTCTCAACAGAGCATGACAAGGTGGAAAATACCCACATTTCTGGGGCACTTATATTCTTCCTCAGTCAGCATCATTGCAGAAATTAAACACACACAAGCCAACATCAAAAGCCATGATGCAAAGCTATCATTCAGGCTGGGACCATCTCAGAATATTTCATTTAATTAACTGCTACATCTGCATCAATTCTCTTAGCACAACAGAGCAGTTTCTGCTGTTTCCTCTCAAGTGTGAAAAAAAAAAAGATTAACAATAGGTAACCAGCTCCATCAACAAGAAAATTTTAATAAAAGACTGAAAAAAAAACCCAGAGTCAAGTCTAGAGTACCAAGATTTGATAGCACTGGCTGTGCCAATTTACTTTCCAAAGAAGCAGTGCCTGCTAAAAGCCAAGTTAACTTAGAGCTGACTAGTGATTTCACAGCTAGATCAGCAGCAGCCTTAACCAGCAGAATGAGCAGAAATGGTGCTGGTTGTGTAAAAGTTCCTCCAGTCCTAACGTGGCTGAGATGAAGAAGAAAAAGCATTGGCATAGGAAAAGCTCCAAACTCATTCTTGGTATCAAACTCGGACCTTGTGCATCACTTCACACCTTGTAACTTCCTGTGTCCTTCTCTGCCACTGTCCTAAACCCCCAACTCACCTGTGCTTCTTCCTTCTCACAATGATTAGCACCATCTGTCCTAATCCTGGCTCCCACACAACATGCTGATAATCTCATCCCCCATCCCTCATGCTCTATTCTTTTTAGCATTATATTCATCTGTACCTTCCGCCCCCTCGTAAATGCTTGCTCAGGCCTAAAAAAAAACCAACCAAAACCAAACAGTGATACCATCAATCTGTGAATAGAGCTCGCTGAAGCAAAGCATATTTTTGGTATGCTCATCCTGTGCTTCCTCTTTCATTTATCTTTGGTGAAAGAGCTTACCAAAAGCCGACAAACTGTTGAAAGAAATCAGTAGTCCTCCCTTTTGGAGGAATGGCCCATTTTAACTCTCCATATTTTATAATGACAGTCATGAATCCATATCAAAATTTTAAATTAAAAAACCTCAACCCCAGTAACCCAAAAAACCCCCAGAAATCTTGAGGAATACCACTTCTTAGGACCTTACAGAGAGGACATAGGCAGGCCAAAATTTGCATAATAAACTATTTTTAAATTAGGTATTTTGTTATAATTTATTTGGTATTTACTTTTATTAGGCACTAGTTTTCTTAGATATTTATTTTTATTAGGCAGATTGGTATATTTTGTTAGCCCTGGATTTATAATGTATTTATTGTACGCCTTCAGGCTTCTGCTAATCACCTGTAAAGGACAAGAACAATTTTCTTCCATCACTTGATGCATATTTTTGGCAGCTAAGGGTTTCTGTCACTTGTTCTAAGCACTGGAGACCAGCCATGGTTAGGGACAGGAAGTAAGGTGGGGCTGGCTTTTAATGGAATTAAACCCTTGTTGCCTCTTATCTTGTCACAGTCACACACTTGCAGCCAAACCAGCAGCCAGATTGGCAGTCAGACAGGCTTTTCTCCCCCACATCCAGAATTCAGGGGTCATGATGGGAGAAGTTAGCTGGTCCTTCTCTGCAGCCTCAGCCCAGCTCTCCAAAGAGCAGATTTACTTAACGCTTTTCTAGTACAGGAACCCATGACTTAAGCAATGCCCTTGATTTCTCCTGATTGCTTCCTATGACACATTGTTGTTGTGCCTTTTGCATTTTTGTTAATTCTCACATTTGTTAGAGGGTCACAAATTCTTCCCAAATCTCATGGTAGGGGGTAGCAGAGCATTGTAAATTCAATGGACCCTTCTAAACCACACACCAACTATATAATTTCTGGCAACAGGTCTAAGTGACCTAGGCAAACCCTTCTAGCCCTAAGTCATTAGGAGAGTGGAAAAGAGAACTCCCTCTTATCTTTCTTCTGTCCTTTTTATTTTAACTGCCTTTTCTCTGAAGTATTTGAAATTCCCAATTCAGCCATAGCTACTTACTGTCCAGTGGAAAAGGACAAGATTATAACCCTCACCCTCATAGTATGACAGTCCCCAGATTAAAAGTGCTGAAAGTTTCAAGGACCTTGTCACTGGCACTCTGCAGTTGCATGGCCTTACTGTGAGCAGCACTAGAGGGTTCGTGCTGCAGACAAGAAAACAGATCTGCATCACTTAGCAACCATAAGGTTAGATTTTCACAGAAAAGATTTTTTTTTTCTAAAATTCTGGACTGATAAACTTCATGACTTAGGACCTTCCAGAGAAGGCATCCCAAGATTCACAACAGATAAGCCCCCTCCACACTTTACTGTTCTCCATCAAAGAATTTGATTTTCAAGGTAGTGTGGACAGAAACATTACTATATTTCCCCAAGTAAAACATACATCAGACAATATTTTATAAGTAAGAAGTTATCTTTGTGACCCATTTGCAATGGTATTGAGAATAAACTAATCACTGCATTATTTAAATACAGGTATTTTAAAGCCTCCATAAGTGCTTTGCCATATTTAAATCACCTTCTCAGAACAAAATGCAAGTATTTACTGCTAAAAATACCGAAGTGCATTTATCAAGATCTCATTCAAGAAACCATTAAGATCTACTCACATTAAAATTATCTGGGGGAAAATTAAATATATGATGCCTTTCTGTTCCAGTTTGAGAAAAAACAGGCCACACCAAACAAATTTTACTTCAGTCAAAATTTCTGCAGAGGACATTAATTCCTATATTCCTTTGCTATACCTCTTCTCACCTATTCCCAAAATTCAAATATAAGTTCCATACACATTTTCGGTACCAGCTCCACAGAGAAAGCATCTCAGTCCATCTGCTACAGCTCCTTCAGACTCCAGCATAGTTACACCACTATTCTGAGACCTTACCCCACGCTCCTCTTCAGTTCTAGTCCTGGGCCCAATTACATATATATTTTTACCACACATGTATGGTCACTGTTGAGGATTTTCTGACTGTTACCTGAACAGCCACATAGCCCTTGTACACAGAATGCAGTTCCCCAGGCAGAAAAGATAACAGCCTAAGTTATCTCACTCCTGAATTAAGACAGATTTTAACCCCAGGTATCTGCAGATCTAACATTCCATCCTGCTGACAATATTAGATCATTGCACCAAAAGAACACTTTCTTGGGTTTTATATCCTCTCCCTTCCTTCCTCTTTTCCCATAAAAGCAACTCTGCTGGGGACGGACAGCCAAAGATTCCCTTTTTATTTCTGGCATAACCATCATATAACCTTGATTCATGGTGTGAGCAAGATCAAAGATGTCAACAGTATCACCAAATTCGGTGACAAGCTTACTGCAGAGCAACTGTCACAACCAATATGACACAAAATGAAACTCAATTAAGACAGATTGACAACGAAGTCCCTGAAGGGAACAAACCGGCAGCAGGGAATGAGGGTTGACATGAAAACACAGTGCATTGAGTCACTAACCCAGCCAAAGCCACTGCGTTCCTGAGAGGCCTCCTGATCCTGAGCTAAGGACTTCCCAACTTAACACACTGCACTAATACTTTTTCAATAGCTCTGTCATCAGAAACCAACCACTCGCCACATCAAATGGTTTATATCACATTACTTATATTCTTTTTCTCTGACTCCATCCTCTGGGAAATCATGTTTTCTTTCCATTGAAAACCATTTCTCTGAGGTCTTTACATCCCTCCATGCACACGACCACTGCATATTTCGTCTGAATCTCTAGTCTCCTAACACACAACACAGCAATGTCCAGTCCTCCTATTTAACTTCACCAAGAAGCACAGAGCCAGCTGCCATGCAGCTTCTTCCCTTACTCACTGACCCATCATTGCACATTCCCAGGTTAGTGGAGCTCCTTTTCTATAGATCACTGATTCAGTCTTACACATTCCTAGCACTTGATGCCTGCTCTCTGACCCAATAAAATAACAGCATCCCCTTTTTCCATCTCTGAACTCCTCAGTATTCTCCTCCTTGCAGGGATCTGCAGTACCAGAAATGCGATCACCCACTGCTCCCTGCTTAACAGCAACAACTAATTCAAACTATTTGAACTACAATTTTAATAATAACTGGTTTAGAATTAACCTTTCCATCCCATTTCCTCCCCCTCATCCCAGAAATAATCAGAGAACAGTAGGACTTGCACAAGACACCAGCAACAGATAAAGCCCGAATCTGGCAGCTTCCCTACAGCAGAGTACAAGTCGGTTAAAACAGCTTTTCCTTATATACACCATCCTCACTGTAACAAACCTTCCCATTTTTCCAGCAGTCCTATCCACCTAAGCAATAATTCCTACTTACTCTGATCTGAATATCCCCAAAGCCTTGATGAATGAAAACCCCACAAACGGCAAATCTTCCCCCGAGAATCCTGCTGGTTTCAACTGGCGCGTAGAGGATAAAACCCGTGAATTCTTCTCTGGTTCATCAAAATTCGAGGTGTCATCATCAGACTTGAGAGTAGGAATGAAGGGGGGAGGAGCTGGTGGGAAAAAAGCAAGAAGAAAAGACAAAATTCAGCTACAGTTCACTCTGCAACAGTCCCACTCATTCAGTGCTTGCAATGGCACTGCAGCTCCTGCTTTTAATCTTGCTAACACAAGCAGACTGAGCTGCTGCTCTCAAAGCGTATTACAGCAACAAGAGATTAACCCCTAAGATGCCAACATGGCTACCACTCTGCAGGCACAGCCATCTCCCACATTGATCAAACTGGAATTTAGCTTGGGCATTGGAGATTCTGGGGTTTGGGATTTGGGGCTTTTTTAGGTTAAGATGTTGGGTTTTTTAATACATAAATAACAAAAATCAAAGCACCAGGCTAAGAAAATCATTACTGTAATATAGCCAGAAGCCTATCAATTCTGATTCATCTTGAAAAGGAAAATGTCTCCAACCTGTACAATTAGTGAAAGAAGCCTGATCCTGTGCTAGTCAGCTAAGGGATATGTCTTACCCTTTACCACTAACAAGAATCTTCCCAGCATGGGTTTCTAATCAACAGCAAACTGGTCTTTCTCCTGGAAGGTTCTAATAAACTATAGTCACTGAAAGCTCACTGGTTTTTAGGAAAAGAACAGATTTTATTTCTCTAAAAGAGATTGCTTAAGATCTGGAACTCCTGCTGGGACACCACTGCAGTCTGGCTCTGATACAATCAGCTCTGAAGAGAGGTGTAAATAGCAGGAATTACAACGTATTTCTTACTATAATTTCTAAATTGGTACCATTTAACTTGCTAAGCAGTTGTTTAATTTCAGATGATTTTCTCATGTTTGCTTCAGTTTAATTAACCAAAGGAACAAAAGGACAAGTTCTTCTCAGTGATGTGCAGCACCCGAGCTACCTGCAGGCTTGGCTACGTGTGGGAAAGGAATGAATGCAGAAGCACTGCTGTGCAATTTCTCATTAAATCACTTTTCCTTACATTTATTTATTTATTTATTTCATCCCTGCTCACTGCAACTCTCAGTTTAGCAAAGGAGACAGCTCCTCAGCCAGCAGCTACAACAGCCCACTGTCACCAGCTGATGGAAGTGGAGTGTGCTAAAACCGTTACCATGGATCCAGTATGGATCTCCTGTAGCTGAAGGGCTGATGAGGATTGAAGGACTGGGAACAAACATTCCAACCCCTGCAGTGCAGGTTCCCTGCTCCCGAGTCCCTGCATGCTGGGTTTAACCCTACCTGCCTGCGGCGTGACAGACGCTGCTGCCGGTGAGTGGCAGGGGCACAGTGAGTCACGGCTGGAGGCGCTGGCTCCCTCTAGGCTGCCAAAGCCTTCCATTGCCCGCCTTTAACTCTCCATTCTCTCGCTGGAACTACCCACCAGACTAGGATTAACAGGCAAAAAAATAAAGAATCTGTCTGGATAAACTGCCAAATCCCAACTACACGCACAGGCTTTGGTAGCAGCTCCCTGAAGAGCCATCCTGATGCTGCTCCCAAGCAGGGAAGTGAGAAGAAATTCCATGAAGCAGATGCTGCTCACGTACAGTAGTTACAAGTACATTAGAATGAGATAAATGGGGAAAATATACAAATTAAATAGGTTCTGTAGTAAGCAGTTTCAGCCTACTGCAACTTACCAGCTCCAGAACACTTAAATTTTATGTCAGTATCATGAATTTATTAATTTCTTCTATTTTATTGGTTATAACAAAAATATATATTGTTGATATTTATGTACCATAAACATAATTTTGAAATATAGATTGATGATTGGGGTATGTATTTCTTTTTAAAAATCACTTAATGTCAGGATAATGTCCAGCTATTACTCTTAATGATACAATGATCTTAAGCATATACTCTTAATGATTAAAACCAGAGAAGTAACAGAAAACAATTTGTAAGCATATCATCTTTAATGCAAATATAAGCCCAAAGTTGTAGTTAATTCACAGCAGAGGAGGATTAGTTCAGGATTAGTATTTTTTAGTTTCAGGACCTTTGCTGAAAAACTCTGCACTTCCTCTTCCAGCAAGGGGTTGCTGTGGGCTTTTTAACACTGTTTTTGAAGGCAGATACTGTCTATGAGGTAAAGTAATATAGAAAACAGCAAACTCTTCACTTCATCTGCAAAAGTCTAGGATGCTTTTTAAGAGGTAGCAAAAACCAACTTAGCTGCCTTTTTATAACTGTACAAGCACCCTGTTCTGTACTCCCCAGAGCCTGACAGATAACTTCATCTCTGAAAGAGAGCTCTAAAGCCTTACTTCCCAACAGAAATCAGCAAATAAGATCTTAAGAGCCATCTTCAAGCCCTTGCAATTAAAAAGAAAGTTGTTCCTCCTACCAACACTAAGAATTCCTACACAAACCACGCGCATAAAAGAAAGTATCATTTAACTATGCATGCACATAAAAAGATGAAAAAGCGCTCAGTGGGGGGAATAACGGATGAATAAAGATAAAATTGAATGTGAGACACAGCAAACCTTTGGGGCTGGTGGGAAACTAGTTTAAAGAGCACAGTGTTTTACACTACAGCTTCCTCTGATGTTTAATAAAATATGAGAACAAAGAAGAGAAACTGTGAATACTAGATTAAAAAACAATTTTAAAAATCCCTTGCCCTCTATTTTGCGTTCACTAAAATCCATGACTAACAGTCCAAAATCTCTGCAACTCTGCAGTATAACTTTGTTACAATATTTGTATCAAAAAATAGTAGCAACTAAAAACTTAGAACAGTCATTGAAGGAAAACACCTCTAGATGTTAAGTAGTTCTGAACTTGTCAACAGTGGCTGAAAATAAGAAGTAGAACTTCTGAAAGCATTTCAACACATTGGAGAAAAAAAATTCCCTCTTAGGAGTAAGAGGGAATAACTTAAAAAAAATAAAGCTAGATCCATTCTGTCTGATGTTGTTAATTATTTGGTAGCTTCTTCATAGACCTACATTCCTCAGACTAAGGAGTCCTTTGTCTGATGTCAAAAATACTCACAGAATAAAGAGAGTAGTCTTGTAAAACCAAACTAAAACAGACAAGCAATTTTGTTCTCAAGTGTGGGTCACATGATGGCATAATCTCTAGTTAAGTTATTATTTCTTGCTTAAAATCAGAAAGCTGTCACACAACTATAGTATTTTCACAAGATGAAGACTGATGAATGCAAATAACATTGACGTGCTTATCAGTTGCTTCTTTAAAGGGAAGGATCCTTTAGCAGAGGTCAAGATAAGCCTCTGAAAAATAAATGTGAACACCATGCCATCACATCTGACAAGGTGACAAATTTGCACTTTTCTCAGGCTCACCCAAAAGGGAGGCAAAATTATTATTCAAAAAGACAGTAAACCCAATGCTTCTACTCACATCAACTGGTTGGGTACAAAGACCTCCTTTTATCTCTGATATGTTACAACAAATGTACATGTTCTGTTTACCATTTAAAGTATCTTATAGAGAACTGCATGTTTTAAAAAAGCCAATTACTTGCCTAGACACCTCCCCACTTGTGGAAGGATGTAACCCTCTTCCATCTGTTCCAAAGAATGACTTTCAGAGGAAAAAGGGGGTGTTGTAGGTTGCTAAGTTTAAGGGGAAAAAAAAAAAAGAAAAAGAAAAAAGAAAAAAATCCAAAACCACCACACGCTCTCCAGTAGTTTAATCAGCTTATCATTAAGATTAGATAAAAAGTGTCTTATGGAAAAAAGCCTTTTTTTGTTGTTAACTCTGCCTTAGTATGTGTATTTATGGCTGGTACAAAGAACATTGCCTTAACCAGGTCTTTCCATCCTTTCAAAATATTTTCATGCAAATTCAGAAAAGAGAGGTTACATTTCCCCTGGGACAGTGAAAGACTCAACTGAAATAGGAAACTTAAAAGGCAATACAGAATGTTTCTTAAGGATAAAAATGTGTCTCTTCTTGATCTACAAGGTGATCTATAAATGCTTTTTGAGGAAAAACATCCACACAGCCTTTTTAAATAGGTTAAGCATTACTCTTCCTCAGGCTCTAACAGACCTATTTGAGAAAATGTTATGAAAGAAAAATAGACAATCCCAGTGATGAAATTTAAGGGTATTTTCACTAAGACCACTTATTAAAAAGGCACTGTGCTAGTTCTAACCTATCTATACAATATTATCTTAACACCTTTACTGTTTTGATCCAACACATACTTTTCTATTAATAAAAGTGACTTCCAACCTGCAATGCAAGTGATCTCCATTTCAAGAAACAAGTCAACACATTTTTCTGAAGACGAGAATTTAAATGAAACACCACAATGTGTAACTGTTAACATACTGAATGATAACATGGTCTTCATAAGGATAAGTGTCTTGGACTTACAAATAATGAGATTTGGGTCCTGCCTGTTTAATAGCAGAAAACAGTTTAAAAATCAGTCTTTAATACTTTCTCAAGTTCTTCTGTTTGCACAAGATATTAATTCTTGTTTTTACATATATAGAATTTCTATGTGCAAGTCCAAATATGCCATTTCATTTTCAAGACCTCTTGGACTATACTTACAAAGCAATTCTTAAAACAAAAGGCTCTTTATGTTATACACTATTCTTTAGTTAATAATGAAAGTCTTCTGACCATTTCCAAGCTAGACTTCAGCAAGCAGACTTTTGGTTCCAAATTAAAAATCTGATGCAGTTCATGGATTTCAAATAAAAAAACTACTAACAAAACCCCCAAATTATATAGAATGCAGCCTTGTTGCTGATAACTCAAGTCTGTCATTCCCTGCCTCTGATTTTAGATAGTTTTTAGGTACACAAATGGTTCTGTTACCAACTTTCCAGTGAAACAGCTGATCATTCAGCTGAAACACAGATAGAAATATGTTTATTTTAGGTAAATAAACTACAAAATATCTTCATAAAATTCTTCAGTAAATGAACACAAACTTTTGAAAGTTTTGATTTATTTTGGAGGGGAAGTGTGGTGGTATCTGTTTGGGGGGGATGCTGTTTAATAAGTTTTAGAAGTCATAAAAACACAGTAATCAACAGAGAGCAGAATCTATACATGTGTTTCAGCACAATACTGCAACAAAGAGGAAAATCACTGTTGAGACAAATTCAGATAAATCTGACCTTAGGTTTAATGGTTTGATTCTGTTTCTGTAACTTAAGAGCTGCTTCTGCAGTAATGCTTCACACATTACTTGGACCCAGGGAAGTTGGGAGCTTTTTTTAGAGGCAACGATCTTTTGGAAAGGGGTTTACTAAAAAGTCAAGTGTTTCATAGGTTACCATAACAACAAAATGTAACACTGAAAAGCCCCTTAATGACACATTCTTAAGCAAAATTGGTGCATTAAGAATGGCTATCCCGGAGCTCTCAGCATGATAATTAAATACCTGCAAGGCAAAGGTATCAACTTTTTCCCTACCTTTCTCAGGCTGAAATAGAAATTACATCACTGCCCTTATTGACTACAGGAAAATCTGACCATACTGACACAGAATTTGTTTAAGAATTGTGGAATCAGAGTCATCTCAGTTGGCAAAGGCTTTAGGATCACCAAGTCCAACACTCCATAACCCTAAAATCTTTGACCAGATTACTTGGGGGAGTGAGATTCTCTAATGTAAATTTAAATCCTATGACCTCTTCTAGCACTCATTTCCTCAGGCTGCCTTTGCTCCAGTTAAACACGACTATCAGCAGAGGTCAAGATTAGAAATAGACCTTTAGCTTTTAGACAGCCAGGTCAAACCTGACACAGCTATTGAACAGAATGACAGCAAACCTGCTCTGAAAAACCAGCACAGGGAGAACCACTGCCAAGAGCAAAGCAATAGGTGATACATTGAATCTGCTGCTTAAAACACGGAGACTGCTGTGTTTTGTGCTAGTTACAGTGGGGGTTTATCAAGTATGAGGCATAACAATGAAGTGAGGGGTCAAAACTGCATGAATCCTCACAGTAGGTAGGTGCAGATATTACAGGGAATGATGCAATCCGCTGGCCAGCTGCAGACAGAAATGGGATTTTTAAAATCCCAAATGATTATTCCAACATTAAACCACACCAGGGCTGCCTACTGGCTTGTCCATCAGCATCACTACTGTCACACGAAATGGCAAAATGCTCCATTAATTCATGCAGCTGTGTGAATACTAGACAAGCAATTGCCAAGGAAACACCAGAACATATGCTCACATGTCATTCTTCTTTCTATATTTGAGGTAATGTGATATAAATGCAACACAAAATTCAGGAACAGAAACTGGTAGCTTAGGCAGGGCTCTGGGGAGAGAAAGCAGAGAGCATTGGGAAATGTATGCTAAAGTGATGAAAAGGGCTCAAGGCTCAACGACTCTCAAAGAGCAGAAACAATGGAATTTAACAGAACAGCAGCTCCACAAATCCAAAATTATTGAATCAACAGAAAAGTGAGCAAACAGTCTGTGGAGCTGACAGCTGAAGTGCTGAGATTGTCATCAAAAGCAGAAGCACAGGTTTAGCAATTTATCATGGAAAATGGAGCACAATCATTCCCTTACAGCACATTTGATAAAAAACATAAGGTAGACATGTTGCTTGCCCAGATAATCTTGCAGTCCAAATAATTTAAAATGCTCTCCAACACAATCAGATCCCCAAACAGTGATCACTGATGAACTGTGAAATATTTGCTTTTGCCATGGAGCTGGTGCCTCCGTACTTCCAAATACTAAATTCCATTGCAAACATAGTATTATAAACAGTTTTCTGCATAGAGAATTGTCTGGTTCACTGGTTTCATTCTATTCCTGGTTGAATGAACAGATTTTTGACCAAAACAATAGTAATACATTATCCCCATTGACTTTGACAAAAAACTCCAAGGGCCCTATGGCCACAGACATTTCATCACCTACAAACTACAAAACTACAAAAAATAAACCAACCCTAAATTAAGTTGGTTCCCAAGTAACAAAAGGAAAAGGTGAAGACACAACAACAACAAAAGATTAAGCCAAATTAAGCAAACTGAGGTGGGAAAGGCCTGAACAAACAGACGGATGAATTTTAATCTGAGGAAGGACATGGAAAGGATCATTTTGATTTTCCAGTCTAGTGTCTGCAGTAATGAGGCAACTGCATCAGAAATTGAAACGTAATTTTACCAAATTTCCTTTTACCTTACAGTTTTCACCTGAGATGTTAACATAGCCTTTGCAAAAACCAAAATGAGCTGTTTTGTTAGAAACACCTGCTCCAGAAACTAGTCCTGTTTCATTACGAATGATTCAGATCAAACACATTTAAATACTCATTGCACAAATTTTCTCTTTACTAAAAAATGCAGAAATTGTTTATAAATACAATTTTATTCTACTTACAATTACGGATATTGTTCCAATCAATTTTAGAAAAAAATGGATGGCAGCAGAGACCCTCATAACCCAGCCTTTCCTTCTGCCCACAGAGCAGGCTCTGGATCAGGTCAAGAAAGTCATTGCTAACTTTCACATCCTCTGGGAACTTCAGAAATCTCTGCATTAGAAAGAAATTGATTTCTGCTCAGTTGGAAAACAGGCTCAGAACAGTAAGATTAAGTTTCATTATTCCGAGATACGTCAGGTACAAAGGATGAATATTTATAGCACACAAATAAAAGCATGGTGGCATTTTATCCCAATAGTCTTTTATATGCATTTACTGCAATAAAGATAAGAACACAGGAACAACCATTCCCATCCAGGCAAATGGTATCCCAGGTCACCATCTTATGCTGAATAATGGCCAATGGCACACACAAATGGAAGAGTAAAACAAGATACCTCCCCAGAAAATTCTCACAAACTTCCTAAGGTTTGTGGCTTAGGATTTTTTGAATCGGTGATGATGACTCCTGTTACAAAAAATAAATTGATATCTATAATACAGAGACGTATAAATGTAATACAATGCATATATTCCAAATATTTTACAAACATGATGAAGTAAGAGACACCCATAAACTTTAAAAAAAGTTGAGAAAAGCAGTCTTTAGTTACAACCTTTTTACTTGAGAGAGGGAAAGAGTTCTCTCTACCTGGAAGTTCATGATGTTATTGAAAGTTTTTGCTGAAGTGCCTTCAGTGAAGGGAGACCTTCCATAAACCATTTCATAGGCAACGACTCCGAGGGACCACCAGTCACATTCGGGGCCATAGGAGGCTTTGCCATCCCCACCCAACCCTGTCAGCACCTCTGGTGCCATGTAGTCAGGTGTGCCCACAGGGAGCCTGGCATTTACCTAGGAGCAAGGATAAACCAAGTGAAATTACAGCACTTTCTGTTGAATGCCATCTTGGTAATAAAACAAAGGTTTGGGGTTTTTTTTCCTTTTTTTTTTTTTTAATGAGACATAGTTTTCAGCCTCCAAGTGATGTAAGTAATTTTAAGCAAAGCTGTTTAGCGAATTAGTGTCAGGTTAAGGAAACTGCCAATAAACAAACAAAGCAAGCAATTTGGTATAAAAAGAGTGAAATTATCAGAGCTAACAGTTACTATAAAGTACAAACTGCTAAAGCAGAAAAGTAGCATACCAAAAAGCAGAGAAATACTAAACTGATGTTTTAAACAGCAAACATACTGTGCTTCAACTAGTATTAACAGGGACATCATAGTTGAAGTGTCAAAACTGGTCAAATTTAGACATAAATATTCTCTGCCCTCATTACATAGGTAAGGCTACTTTTACCTTTTTACCTAGTGTTCACAATCAGCAAAGTACTGATATTCGAATTTCTGGACTGCTTAGAAAAAGTAATTCAGGAGCCAATGCTGCAATCATTTTTGTACTGAGTGGCATAAAGAATGAAACAGAACAGGAGGCCAGCTAACACAAAAACCTGTGAGTGACTGAAGATATAGTGTGAAGAAAAAACTTGAAAGGAAAATGCAGTGCAGAGAAGCACTGAAAATGTATGAACAGAGAAAACAGGATATTAAGAATCACAGTACAAAGATAATGTTATGGAAAAATAAAAATTATAAAACAAGACAGAAATATGGTACAGAACTTCATGTTCTCACTTAGATACAACTTCCAGTGAAGATTTTTAAAATTTAAATGTATGCAGTTACCAAAACTTACAACTAACTTGTAATAAACTCCACTGATTCAGATTTGATGCAGTACTTTCTAGTGAGTGAAGCCCAGAATACTTAAATGTGATTCATTTTGATCAAGAGCTCCCCAGTCTTCAAAGTTGTCACCTTAATTACAACAAGCACAATTTTCATTCCAACTATAAATCCATGTCCTCTTTAAACACAGCATTGAATAGCTGTAAGAACCTCTAGAAGTACGACTTTGTATCACAGCACAGCACCATCAGAAAGCAGACTTACCTTTACATTTCTTGTGTATTAATATTTTAATAAACAAATACGTATCTACTGAGGGCTGCAAAAGATGCTTGAGCTTATGCTTGAAAAGCCATTCACAAATGGAAAAATACGATTGTGAATAGACTCCACAATGGACAAGAAAGGCAAAAGAGAGAAGACCGAGGTGTAATCAAAGAACAGATACCAAGTTAGTTTTCCCTTTTTGACCGGGCTATCCAAACAAGCCACAGACAAATTTTTAATCCACATTATTACCATTTTGTTTACTGTCATTTTGGCAACTGACCCAAAGTCCACCAGTTTAATGTGTCCTGTTCGGTCAATAAGAACATTCTCTGGTTTGATATCTCTGTAAAGCCAGAAGAAAGCAGTCAGAACTTTTCCAGACCATTCCCTACTGTCACATCCAAGTAACAGGCTATCCCTATTCAGCTATACTAAACCATATGCATAAAGCCTTTCAAGTCTTACTTCCAACAGTTGTTCTGTTCATAAGCAAATACAGAAGTATTGAAGTTCCCCTTATTGCATGGAAGGTTAATAATTATTGATAGCAGACAAAAAGAGAAGGTGATTTTGCTTCTTGATCACATTGTAACTGAGTTATGTTAAAGTATTTTGTGGTTTTCTTCCCAAATTCCCTCACAATTTTTTCTGCACATCTTCCAAATCCAGGCAGTGACCTTGCACTAGAAAGCCACAGTCCATGCTCTAAGTGCAGCCACTATAAACTCTTGAAACATAAAATACTTCCTAACATTTCCACATCCTCAGAATGGAATAATTTTTTAAAATACCAATATGATTTGAAAATGCACACAATAACAGTCTCCAAGCCTTGAGAGAAAACTCTGATATTTAACTACTCCAACATCCTATACTGCCATGTTCACTGACCAGCACACGACAATTTTTAACAATTATATTAATTTCCCATAGTATTTGGTGCCAAAAGCAGCAATCCATGGAAAAGATTTTAATTTTTTATAGTCCAACATTAAGGCTGCTTTTTACTGAGCCTCCAGAAAAATATATGCAACAATCCTTTCTTGATATTAGTCTGAACTTTACATTAAAGTTAATGCCCTGAGCTACAACTATAGTTGGGAGTCTGATTAATTTTCTAATTTTGTCTTCTGACAAAGCATGTTAAATACTGTCCTAGAAGAGGACAGAATAGAGAAGCTCCCACAGCAACCTTTACATACCGGTGGACATAACCCATCTGATGGACACTGTGAATGGCCAAAACCAACTCTGCAAGGTAAAACTGCACCATATTCTCATCCAGCTGGTTCTCATATCTGTTTAAGAGTGACAGCAAGTCCCCGCCAGGCTGATACTCCATAACCTACATAAAATTTTAAAGGAACAGATATACAAGATATTCCATTCAATTCCCCAGTATTCCACTGGGCACATATCAAACAGGGGTATGTAGTGAAGGAAAATTTACAGAAAACAAGCACACTTCAACTATCACATTGTGCTTTAATAAACTAAGAGCAATGGTGTTCAAGAGAGGAGAAAATCAAAGACTAGGCATTACCAAGTAGAGATTTTTCTTGTCTTGAAATGCATATTGTAACTGTGGAATCCATGGACTGGTGCTCTGAGCTAATATGCTGCGTTCTTCCTCAAAAAATGACACCTACCAAAAAAAGTGTTCAGTTACATCATGATGAGAGGGAGAATATATTAGATTCCCTTAGTTTTAGAAAAACTTGGCACACACCACAAAAAAATTACACAGAAATTATTAAGTGCTGTTTTCCGATCAAGTGCCATGTGAGAGTAGTGTCATACCTTGCTTTCTTGTCAATCTATGCCACAGAAAGGGTAACGTTAGTTGAGCTTCATTTATGCTAGCCACAAACAATGCTGAGGGATATCAGGAGCTATCTTACTGCACCATGTATTGAGAACTATTGATGCAGATATTGTATAAATTCATGAGGCCTCTCATGGAGTATCTCTGTCCTACTTGTCATCTCGTGTCAGCAAAGATTAACTTCTGTTTCTCACCAAACTATGACAACAACCTCCATTATCCATTTTAAGTTTCCAAGTAACACATTTCTCAAGCTAGCAAGAGGGTCTCCATAAAAATCCAGTCACCACAGTTTGCCTTCACACCCACTCTTGACATTCTACTTCACTCTTTAAAATAAAAAACCTTTAATGAATAGATTGTCTGAAAATTCAAGCCATCATCATCAAGATCAATATCAATTCAGTGTTTTCGTCACCACTTTTTCTCTTCTTATAATTAGATGGGAAGCTCTTTACAACAAGGGCCATGTTTTGGCACCAGAGGATAGCACTTCACCCAACAGACCCGTAGACTATGACAATGGCTTTTAAACACAGCAAAACTACACACAAATTTATTGCTTCACTGAAATGTAGGATGAATTTCTCAAGATATATTTTCAACTCAATTCTAATAATAGTGACAGAAAGGAAGTGTTCAGCAAATTGCAATGTATCCTCCTACTCTCATGACAGGAGAATATACATACGTGCTCCTGCGCCAGCAAGGACTCCTTGCTCATCACCTTCATAGCATAGACATCACCAGTGACTTTCTCTCTCACTACTTTGACATCTGCAAAGTGACCACAGCCAACCACACTCTTTACTTCAAAATCCTTCACACTGGGTTGCAGTTCCTTTAGTTCAGCGATAGCGTCTCCATCTATAAAAATAAAATACTTATTTTTACATTGGGCAACTGGCATTTTATAAAAAAGAGACAACATTGAAACTGGGGAATAAAATTTTTAAAAAATCCCAGCAAACCAAAGCAAAAAAAAAAACAACCCAAATTAATTCCAGATTCTCAAGAAATGTTAAATCTTTCCAGAATATGCTTCTTAAAAATAACAGCATGCATCAGAACTAGAAAAAGACTGTATCAATGCAGAGTTAAGTCTGAAATATGGTACATGCAAAAGGATCAGGAAATGCTAAGACAGTTCCCATAGCAACGATAATTCTGTCCCATTCATAACATCAGAGGCTGAGAACCTCTTTGGTTTCTAATTTCTTTCCAGTCATCCTTTATCAATACAAAGTACATTCTCTAAACAGGAGGGCTTTACCCAGTGAGTTCTAGTCCAGGGGTAGGGTTTGCTCCTCTGCCTGAGGGAGGCATCAGTCTATTGTGTAACAACCAACTACAGGCATTTATTGCAGATATTCAGCTGAAGTTTTCCACTGACTAGTCCCAACCAGCATGAACTGTGATAATCAATCACTCATGGGATATTGTACTAAAAATTCTTCAAACTACCAGAAAATTACAGTCTGCTAATAATATCTACAAACCATTGGGTGGAACCATAATGGAGGGCACGACATGTTACTTGAAACCAAATGTCTTTCTTCTACATCTTAATGGAAAAAATGATGGAAATTTTCTCTTCCCTAAAAGGAATCCGAACACGTTATCAGCAAAATACTTATTCCTTTAGAACCTATACTTCTGAAGCACAGAAATAATCTTTACCAGTTACACATGCAAAACTCAGGTAACACATGTAATCCAAGAGGCGAAAGAGCCAAGGATTACTAAATTCCTCTCTCAAATCTTTTTTTGTCAGTCACTATCCTGCTCTCATCTTCTGACATCCTGCTGTGGTGCACACTTGCAGCTTCACTATAGCCAGTACTCACTTTCCAAGAAAGTACTTCCTCAAATATAAACACAGTATGGACTAAGAAGGATGCACATTTGAGTCACAGCACTTCAAAAGCCACTTGCATTTGATCTTCTCAGACCTGAACAAAGCTTTACTAAGATTACCAAGATCCCCTTTGCAGAGTTGAGTCTGCCAACAAAAAAATCCGGAGTTACAATCAAAGCAACTAAAGCATTACTCTAACATCCAGATTCTTAAGAATTGTTTTATAAAGTGACACCTGAAAATTAGTCTAAACAAACTTACATTTCTTGACAAAGTTGCCAACATGCTTAATTTTCATTAAAGCAGGGTTTCTGCATTCTTCAAAAAGAACAAATAATGAATCAAGGATGCCTTCCCGGGAGAGAGGAGACATCTGCTGTTGAGTCACAAAGAGTGGCTTCCCCTGGAAAAAAAAAGCAGCAACAGCAGATGGAGTCTCAGACAACAATGAAAAGCCTCAAATCAATAACAGATGTATAGAGCAGATTATATATTATCCATTTTAAAATCAGTACTTCAGAAATTAGGCAAATGATACAGAAGTGTGAGGTAAATGTATCAACTCATTGTGTCTGTCTGTAATAGCTGTTACAGGTATTTTTCTTTTAGACAAAGCAATCCTTTAAAGACAGTTACAAGAAAGCTGTGATTCAAATTTTAACAATCTACATCCTCCTGATGACTCCGATCTGACTGGCTTTTTCCTTGACATTGTATCATGCAGGATTTTTCATAGTACAAATAATTTAAGCAATCAGCATCAATAGTAGCTCTAGAAGGAAAAGCTGTTGAACCTCAGATGGTCAAAAAGCAGCCCCTTAGATAAATTCATCTCAGGACAAACCCACTGCTCCTTCACCCACGAAAAAACTGAATATTACAGGGCACAGAAAGCAATATTCCATCTTTACATTGAAAAATCCATCAGTCTACAAATTAACAGGTGCACAAAACATAAGACCAGCTAGTATCCACTGAACTTTGTGCAAACCAGGTACACTTTGAACTTCACCTAGTTATCCCTTTCTTTGACCACCTCCCCCAAAGAATGACCCAGGCATGGTTTCAGCATCCAAACAAGCAAAGCTGTATTTTGAGATACTGGGAATGGACAAGGACAAAACCGAGTTTAGCTGTTCACAGGCCAGATGTTCTTCACCTGAAAGAGCAGATTTAGTCGAGAAACTCGGCTGGTGATAGGCTCCATTGGTCCTGCCTCGACCGGATTTCGGGCTCCACATTTAAACTTCAACATCTTTACAGCTTATCTCATATAAACGATCACCTGAAAAAGGCAACAGGGACATTCAGGAAGCACTTAACTGGCTCACTTTAAATAAAAAATATGGACGAGGAGGGATGTAATTTAAGCAACATCAACATTTCCTTAGGGGCAAAATTTATAAGCTCAAACGCGCCTGGAGCGCCCAGGCAATTAAAGTGTGGAGAAGCACAGAAGCAATTACGTTTTAGAAGACCTCCGAGACCATCGAGTCCAACCTGCGAGCGAAGCCTATTGTGCCAACTTCCCCGGGGGAACTCAGCGCCTCGGCCAGTCTTTCCTTAAACTCCTCCAGTGACGTTGACCCAAACACCTCACTGAGAGGGCGCGGAGCCCCCGAAATTCCGGAGCTTGCAGCAGGCGGACACGAGCCCCTCTCAGAGCCGCCCCGTCCCGAGCTCCGCTCCCGCGGCCCCGAGCCTCCCCTCAGAGCCGCCCCGCTCCAGGTCCCACGGGTGGCGCCAGCCCCCGAGCCCAGCGCGCGCCCCGCGCTTACCGCCGCCTGCGTTTGAACGGCGCTGTGGGCGTGGCAGTCCTGACGTTCTTCCGGTACCGCAGCGCGGACCAATGGCAGGCCAGCAGGGCCAGAAGCCCTGCCCGGGAGTGGCTGCCCTGTGAGGGCGGAAGTGGCCCCGGACTCTGAGGGGACGCCTGAGGGGACCCCCGGGCCATGGGGCTTCCCCAGCTCCGCATCCGGAGGGAGCAAAGGAGGGCCTTCGGACACTGCTGCACGCTAGAGCAGCTGGTGCTGCTCTGCTCTCTCGGGTTTGCTCCCTCTTGTCGTGTATTTCACCTTTGTTTGTTTTCCGTTGACAAATCTTAAGAGGCAAAAATGACTCATTCTCAGTAGTTCTGAGTGGAGCTGGCTCGACTCTATTCTAGACGTCATAGCTGGCAGCAGCTCCTGCCAGGTAGGGCAGCCAGAGGGGAAATGGAAAGGTTTTCAGAAGCTTTAAATCTCCTTCTGTAAAATGCTTGCCTGACCTTTATGACCCCTTCTGTACGGCCGTTTTATTCAGATACAGGTGATTAACTTTCAAGTGAAGCACTGGTGAAAAGCTTCCAGCTCGGCACTCTCTCTGTCCGTGATGCATCTATCAGAACGTTCAGTGGGATGCAGAATGACCTTGTGCAAGGATGGATCCGATGGACCCGTGCTCAGATGTCCATGGAGAACATCGGCACGGAGCACTGATGTGACCTGCAGACATCATAGGGGTGCAAAACACAGCCCCTTGTTACACACTGTCTGGGCAAGATTTAATCTGGTAACAGAAACCTCGGTGGTGTTGCCCTTAAAAATAATCATGTTGCCGAGTGACAAAAAATAAGATATTTTGCTCTCCAACATTCATTTTAATGATGCTAATACTGGCTTGACATCTAGCTAGCTGATCAAGTAATGCACTGATGGATTTATTACATTTGACTTTATACAAACCATTTAGAGATTTGTGCTTCCTTCCACCTCCCTGAGTCCACTCCGGAACACTGACATATTTGTGGTGTATTTCGTGTCTCAAACTTACGTAGCTGGGTTCATTCCAAGTTACAAAGCCGGAAAGTGTTTTTAAAATCTAATTTATTGTCCACTACCTCCACTGCCAGTTTGGTTTTTGGACTCCACTCAGGACACTGTCATTGCCTGTGTCTCATCCACATCTGCAGTGCCCAGGAGAGATCAGCTCTTAAACAGAAATGCAGTAAAGAGCTTCCTGTGCATGAGCTGGTCAATTGTCATGGTAGTATGGTAGCATTTTAGTAAAATACCACATCCTGCCCTGATATTGGAACCCTACCATGTCTAAAGGTGTTCTACCCTAGATTTTGAACAAGTCTCATTGTCTGCCATCCAACTAAGAGAACTTCAGGCTCCTCTGCCTTTCCTTTTCTTCAGCCTA
The DNA here is from genome assembly GCA_013396875.1 of Vireo altiloquus. Lineage (NCBI taxonomy): Eukaryota > Metazoa > Chordata > Aves > Passeriformes > Vireonidae > Vireo > Vireo altiloquus. Next base: position 115,441 of record VZRF01008489.1, read on the forward strand.
TCTCCTCAGCCAATGTCATTAACCCCCTCTGTTTTAACTGCCAGAATTATTGTTAAATATCCACACTGTTTCTAATCCCATTGGAATATCACCATATCTGTACATCAGTTTGAATTTAGAAAGTGGGGGAAGCAGCAGAGCTGGGGTCTCCTTCTGACATCTCAGTTCTATATTGTGTTCAAATCACAAGGGGTGGCTGATTCTCCTTCCATCTTCTCTGCGGGATGGTGTGGAACAGCTGACCCACACACTGGGAGAGGAAATGGGTCACTAAGGGTCTCATCTCATGTACATTAATGCTCCCCTTTCAGAATGTGAACACTGGCTCTGGGTCTCCCACACAATATCCCAAGTTTTACCAGTCAGATGATCTGCTTGGCTGGATCATGAGCCTCTCCCAGCTTCCCAACAGGTTCAACAATAGCATCAGTTTAGTAATTTACAGGTTTATAATTTAATTTTTCCAAATAAAGATTTTTTTTTTTGAGTGTGTGCAAGCAAAGCTGGCACTTAAAAGCCTTTGGGACAGATATAGTTTTCCTCATAATTTAGGTGAAGGCTCAAGTTAGATTAGTTCTGTTTAAGAAGGCCCTTAAATACATATTTTGCTGGAAGCAGCTTTGTGATACAAGATCACTTACTGATTTTTTTTTCTTCTTTGTTGCTCTGTAACAGACTCATGTAAATAGGGATGTCTACCAGCAAAATGAAATAGTAGCATAAAAGTGGAGCTGCACCAGAACTGTTATCAAATGGTAAGAAAAAAACTTAAGTGGCAGATGAGGGGAGAAGAAGAGAGAGAGAAAAACTGTGCAGTTTCAGTGATAACACCTCAGTACCCATTTCTGATGTCTCAGGTAAAACAAGAAATACATACCTGTTCAGAACAACACATATTTTGTTTTTCTTTAAATTGGTGAAGTCTTCAGAGTGAAAGCAATGATTGCTTCCTACCTTTGATATTTTTATCAAGAGAAATCATAGTGCACCAGTCCTTTGTAACAGCCATATTATGTAGCACTCCTTGAACTTGACAGCTGCTCCTTGTTATAACCTCACTTAAGTAGAATGCGCAGCAGCAGACCTGCAACCATACAAAGCAAAGACTTATTCCTACTATTAAATTAATAGGTTGTTGAAAAGTGTAACAGAATAAATAGCTCTGTGATTTTTCCTAAGCAGGTCCCAATATGGTGCTCAACATGTTTTGACATCTCACCATGCACTGAATTGGTTACCATCTGTTTGACATTATTTTATTATATGAGTAGGGGTTTCCCTTTATTTCCTTGGCCCAAATTCTGCCTCATGCCGTTGCATTGTGCTCCAAGGTGACTGTGTTCCCATTGCTTGTCACTGTAACACCCTCAGGCTTGTTTGAGGTCTAAGATACCATGTAAATGTGAAAGTAAACGACCAGGCAGGCAAATACACCAGCTTTTTGCCAAGAACCATCCTAACTAACCTCACCATATTTTAATGAGCAGAGAGCTGCCAAGTCCCCCCCAACACCATCTGGCTGTGAACTTCTGTATTTACAGCAGCATTACTCAGAAATATCTTCATCTGTGGAGTAGTGAGACACTCAGGGCTGCTCCCAAGGTGCTAATGAATTTATAAATGGTTAGAAGCAATAAACAGGGTGTCAGGTTGTATCCTGATTCTGTCAGTGTTCTTGTACTATTGCATTTATTTTAATTTTCCTATTAAATTATAATTCTGACTTGCAATCTCCCAGTGGTTTGTTTTCAAACTAGTACATAGCCCTAGCCCTGATCACACCTGAGTTACCACTTTCTGTTTCAAAATAAAGGGTTTAATGTGTCTGACTCCGTTATTGTCATAAACCTTTGTAGCTCTCACCTTTGCTTCCTGGGACCTAAATAATTCTTAGATCTCTGACACATTTTGTTTCACTTTCTTTCTCCAAAGTATCCAAGTTGGCATAATAGTCATACATGGTACAGGGAATAGGAATATTTGCACAATACATATTTGGGAAGAAGAGCTATGGAAGAGGGAAGTCATTTCCTTATTAAGGATATGAAGGCAAAGAGAAATAATCACTAGGAAAACAATTACATTGTCTTTCCTTTTGCAGTATTTTTAATTTCCTCCTGAGAATTTTTGGAAAAAGACCACTTGCTGTCATCCTCCTGGGATAAGCAAAAAGGAAATGAAACTTTAAAGGACCTGGAAAGCTGTTTGGTGTTTCTTCCATAGACCTTCACTAGAAGGTAGGCACAGAGACAATATTCTTCAAGGTTATTTAAATTGAAATATTAAAGGCCTTTTTTGTTTGTATTAGCAATATGCTAATAATTGTATTGTACAAGTGCTAATGCTTACTGGGTTTTTTTATATATTGCTTCTATTTTCTTTATATTTACATAAATAAAGTCCATTAACACAGTTTTAAAAACACATGGCCTTCCTATTAGATACATAGTTGTCATCTTTCATTTGATTTATTCATAAAAATGCAAACAAACATATTTGATGCTGCTCTTCAGACCAAATCCCAGTTCTGAGGATTCCTCCTTCCTGCACACACTGCCCAATTCTGATCATACTCTCCTAACAAACAGCCATATGTTGAATTTCCCTGTAAGCCAAAACATAATCATGATAAATTTCTAGTGTGACCAAAATGAAATAGTAACAGAATTGGGTCACTAAGAATCCTTCTTTATGAGCAAACAGCATTTAACCACATGAAAGTGAAGCGCTTTTTAAAATCCTAATTGTCTCCTTCATTTTTTTAATATTTTGCCTAAAACAAATCCCTCATTACTTTCCAGAGAAATAATTTATTAACTTGTAGATGCCGTGAAAAGCAAAAGATGTTTTGTATATCTCAGCTTCAGGCTTCCTTTGTGCTATCACAGGAAAACCCTTGATTCCCCAAAAATTATTATATTGAAAGCAATTTATTAAACTTCACGATCTGTCAAGACACATGAATATTGATGTGTTCACATTAAGATCTCCTGGAGCAGCTGAAAACTAAATTTGTCATGACTGAATGGGAATTACATGTTGCAGAGCAACAGGTGACAGGAGCTTAATTAAAGCAAAACTGATAAAGTATCTGAGCCATTATAAAAAATGTTTTGTTTTAAATGTCCTAAAAGAACCACTTGCATGTTTTCATTGATGGAGAAGGAAAGGCAACTCTGGTTTACAAGAGAAAACGTAGAACAGGACAGGTGCTGCTTATCAGATGGAAACTGCATCTGACATAACACTCAATTACTCTGGAATTTAGATAGAATAATAATGTAAAAAATGGCTGTATCCAATTATATTTTACTTAGATTCCAAAAGAAAAAAGAACAGAGACACCTTTATGGTGAAGATACAGAATTATTTTGAGAGCACAATTAAAACTTATTATTAAAATTTAATCATATGTTAGTCCTAGGGTGAATAAATTCTAGATGTTCACAGCAGGACTCTTTTCTTTGCCTTAAATCAACAAATCCACAGAAAAGATCCACCCTTTCCTTAACTACAGCAATAATTTGCTTGTTTGTGGCATTGGGCATCAGTGTCCAGATATTTTGTTAGAAAAACAAATCCCACCAGACTGAAGTATCAAAATTAAGTATGAAAATAGATTAAACAAAATAGGTCTGTTGAAATGGTGTCAGCTTCTAAAAGAAAAACAAATCCACTCTTTATTAACTGATGATTTAAGATTCAGAGGTAGACTTGGATCATTTAGGTAATTGAGCTTGAAAGAAAGTCTTTTTCCTTTGAAAATTTATTCCAAAAATGCTAGTATCCAATAATCTGTGTTCTGCAGCTCTATAGCATGGTGGACAGTGTGAATAGGGTAAAAAAGAACAATAGTAGCACTTTGTGCAGAGTATAAATAAAAGCATCAGATCAGGCAATGACAGTTTTAATGTTGAAGGACTCTTCCAGGTAAGACTAAAAGAAATTTAGATTTGATTGCCTGCTTATTTTTTAATCTGGAATCACGATTTTGGTACTTTATGGATTTTAGATGTTCTTGCTCTGAGTGGGTGTGTTCATTCCTGTCCCGGAGAACTCGGCAATGACAGCCTACATGTTACTTTATTTAATTCTTCTAGAATTAGTTCTATAATGTTTGCTTGGAGGCCAAGAAATATTTTACAGTGACTATTGTGGGATTCTCATTTTTAAACAGCTTTTCCATGTTAAGAATTGTGATGAATAAGTGATTAAGAAATAACACTGACAAACAGTGAAGTAATTTAAGGTTCATAAAGGAAGTGAATGAAAATTTCTGTTTGCTTTGGAGGCCACTGCATGGTCAAATTGCTTTTTTTGGAGTGCTCTTCACCATTTCTCATAGTGATTGGCCTGGCTCACATTGTTTTCTCACACTTTTAAATTTCCTTTACTATCTGGAAAGAAAAGGCTCCAAACCCAGTGTATTCTTCCTCAGAAAAGAGTTGGGAAGGTGGGAAGTTGTTGCAATGGTGCAGTTCTCATAGTCTGCCAAGGAATTGCATTTAGCTGTTTTTAGCCAAAGGCTGGATACAAAAATACAAGTCTTGAAAGAGGAATAGAAACTCCATGTGAAAGAGTTTCTGTGGCATAAACATTACTTCATTCTGATGCCGCTCTAGGCTACCTTTTTTCCCCCCTGTGTTTTAAAGTACTGCAGGTCGACTTTTGTTTTAAAAATAAAATAATTTTAATAAAAGGTGGGTTTATGCTACTATTTCAAATTACCTTAATTACATAAGCACTAAGGTAGAATATTTTCTAGTTTCTGCTCTTCCCACCACTTAGCTCTCCAGTTTTCCTCAGAAAATGGATCTTGTGCATTGCTTTTCCAAAATTTTAAATGGATCAGATACAGCATTAATGAATTGTGCCAGTGGATGAGAACAATTAATAGCAACTAGACCCTTGGAAACAAGAGGGAGAGATGCAGACTTGTTGGTGCACCCCACACATTACATCTTAAACCTTTTAAGCATGAAGCAGAAAGTAGTCAGCTTTTCCTGTCAAGGAGTTGTCCAAAAAAGCCTAGTAGCCAACCTCAAAATGACAAAGAACAACAATAACTACCAAAAAAAAAAAAATCCATCTTAAGTAATTGTTATTTGTTAACAACTTTTCCAAAGCAGAACACTTAAAATCCTCCAGAAGACAACATTTAAAGCAATGGAGGACGCTGGGTTCTGCATCCACCTATTCCACCACTATTATTTCATGGTAATAGAAAATGAAGATTATTTAGAATACAAGATGCTAGAATAAAAGAGATTTGTACACAGGCAGTCCTCCCTGTGTTCCTCTGACTTTCATTCTGATGCCTTTCAGCATCAAACACTCAAAAGATGATGTATCATCCAGTTCCTGGGAATAAGAACTGCTACTTCTCTCTTGAAAAGGGTTCTTTAAATCCTACTGGTTTTCTAGAATTCAGTTCCAAGCTGAGCCAGAGGCACAGCCAGGCAATGCTGGCAGTGGTGTTCAACAGCAGTGTAGAGTCTGCAAAAGTCTTCCCCTGTTATATGTGGCCTCTTGGGGCAAAAAATGCTATTCCACATTCAGAAATAGCCAATAAACAGGCTGATACAAGGTATTCATAAACAATGAAGGTGCAGGATTGAGGCTGTCTCCTCCTGTCACTGCCTGTCCAGCTGTGGTATGACAGGACACACAGCCCCCACTGCATCATTCAGCAGTGCCAACACATCAGAAAATGGCAACAGCTAAATAGCATTTTTCTTTTTACTCCTATCAAGTCATTTGTAAATATGCCCAAGCTGCATATAAATCGTAGGTTGTTAGTGGATTGCTGCTCTCTGGCTTCATCTGCACAGTGCTCTGTGCCAAAACCATGGCTCTGCAGGACCTCAGTCGTAAAGAATAAAATGATCAATAAGCCTGGGCAGCTTGTGATGCTCAGTGACAGATTTTCACTGCCTCTCTGGCTGTATTTTAATTTAGACAAAAATAGTTAACAGCACAGTTGCAAGGGAAAAGAAGTCATCTGCTTCTTATCTAATGTGTAATTCAAAAATTCCTATAATTGATCTTCATTGACAGTTTTTGCAAGCTCACTCACCCACACAGCACATACTGTGCTTCCTGACATAATTCCCGACATAGACGATGATATTTCAACAGAGGAAGCTTGTTAAATCAGGTCAAACAAAATAAAGAATCCGAATGTGCTGCAAGTCCTTGCAGCTGTCTGTCTTTTCACCCTTCCCCCTTATCCTCACCAAAAAACCACAAAACAAAACAAACAAAACCCACAAAACGACAACAGAACACACACAAAAACAATACAAAACCAATTTCCAAATACTGGTATTTTTGTAATGGGCTAAAAATACAAAATTCAGCTTTGTTAAATGTTGATAGGTTTCTGAATTAAAATACATTATTTTCTCCAAAGATGCTGGACTATTACTGTTGATCAGACATAACTGCCAGTCTTTTATTGCTTCCACATGGTTTAATTTTCCCTGGAAGTGCCATATATATTCTAATGATCTGCCGAATTAAAAGAATTCTAAATGAGTTGCCAGCTGATGAGATAGTGTTTCTGAGATAGGACAATAAAGGGTATTTTCTCTCACAAACACAAAAATTCAGGAGGTGATAATGGGTCCTCAGGTGTCTGAAAAAGCAACACAAACAATAGATGCATTTTCCATTCACAATGACTGTAAATAAAGAGGAATATGTTTCTGTTTTATAAACACAATCAACTAGCCTAGGCAGCATTCTCCAACTACTCAAACTACTCTTATTCTTCTAAGAACTGACATAAAGGAAGTGTTCAACAGAATAACAACTAATAGATATAATTAATGGTAGCAGAAAGCCAGACAAAGTTCAGTAGAAACATGTTAGAATACTAGACACAAAAGGCTGGCACAGGAGAACCCCATTTTAATTTCTATTAATACAACTCCAGCTTTTAAAACAAAACATTTGAAGTGCAGAGTGAGGCATTTTTCCATAGAGGTAGGTTCCTTTATTCCAGGTTTTTTTCCAAGTCTAGGTGCTAATTCTATACCAGTTGAGAGATGATTCCCATAAATCACATCCCTCACCCACAGGCCTTTCCCCCATCAGCTGGGAATGGCTCTTAGGCTGTGCTGCTGAATGATTTTCCAGTTTCTGGCTGCTATAGCACTTCAGGTTATTTATGCTACACATTATTGAGCTGATAAGTTACCAGGAGAGAATGGGAAGCAACCAAGGGTGACACATGTGCAGATACACTAAAAATCACAGTAAGCTCTTACCTTTCATGCCCACAGCAGGTTCCCAGGAGGCTTCTGCACTGGACAGGGATGTTGGTGTGCTCCGAAAAGTGAGACAATATTTCCTGAGCTCTGCAGACATATCATGTTATGTGCAAGCATCTCCTCTTTCCCACTAAGTTCTGAAACACTCAACAAACAAAAACACTTGAAGGGCAAAGCCATAAATATTTCAGCTAGTTGTATATAGGTTACTCCTTTGGAGTTAAATAACTGGAGTAAAGCTGACATACAATAGCATAAAACTGACCCAGGGAGTAGCAAGGATTATGAGCCAGACTGTGGAATGGGAAGCCACACAGGCTCTTTTGAAAGGATATTTAATAATGGAATGTTTGGAAGGTAGTTGCTTCCTTAGTTTTTGTCCTTCACTTCATTTAAAATTCTTCATTCAAATGTAAATTTGGGGAAGCAATATTCTATATGATGCCTTTATATGAAAACAGTGAGGGAAAATAAAAATTAATTAAATTCTTCACATAAGGCGACATCTGACACTGGCCTAAAAGAGGATGACTAAAATAGGCAAAAACATGTTTATTTAAGCTAAGATATACTGCTAATAGCAAAGTGTTGCTGAAAGAAACCAGATACCCAAATAAGTGGCAAGCTAACCCACAGCACCGAAATAATGTACAAAATATTATTTTTGATGACTTTTCCCTTCCTGCTTAACAAGGCTGATTTCATATCATTCTAGGCAGGCAAAGGTGTGGAAGCTTTACAAAATAACCTGATCTCCAAGAGAGAGGAGAATCACAGAGCAAAAGGGCATTCAGCCAAACCCAGAGCCTGGATTACTGTGGAGTTTTATCAGTCTCTACACCCAGGATGAAAGGCCATTGAATAAGCAAAATATTCACCCCATCTTTATATTCTTTCTACAACAGCATGTCACCATATTAATTGATCCCAGTGAACAGTATTTGGGTCCCATTTTGTCACATCACTGCCTTCACACACCCCATGGGAGAAGGTGGCTGTGGACTCACACCAAGGCTGGACTAAATTAATGTCATTAATGTCATTCCCGATGTGACTGAGCTCACCTGGGGCCTGAAGGCATGGAATGCTGTACAGCAAAATGCAAAACTAGGAAACAAGAATAGAAGGCACTTTATTAAGGTAATGTTCATATCTAAATTTCACCCCCATATAGATCATGTGTGGGTGAATATTAGATTTAAGCAGTTAGCTTAATGCTGACTATTTTAGTGACAAATATGGTCTATGCACTTCCTAAAATGTCTAGAATATGGAAAAGGCAGGATAGAAAGGAAACTTTTAATCTTAAGGTTTATTTTTAGGTGATCTATTGAATGAAGGTTTGGCTTTTGCTTAGAACACTCATGCAGCAGAGCAAAGATTCTGATGAATGTGATACCCAGAGTATCACAGCTTTCTCCATGGTTGTTTTTTTCATATAATGTAGTCAGTTAATTAGATCTCCTCTGTTCAGTCATTGAATTACTGCTTCAAAAGGCATTATGATATGATGAGAGTGTCTTGCAGCAGTTAAATAGTTTGATTTTTCTGTCCTAATACATTTAAAACTGATGTCAACTAGGTCCTCCCAGCAGGAATAAAGAAATACATTTTAAAATTACAAGCACAATTTATCTGAAAATTTAAAATCTGACCAGTAAAATTACTGTAATTTGGATTCATTCTCTCTATTGGTCCTTTCTAGTATTTAACAATCTCTTTCATGTTTTCCCTGTGCCTTATGTTTTGATCTCAAGCCCTCTGAAGCTTCAACCTTCTCTCTTGCTCTTGTTCTCTTCAGCTCCTTTATACCATCACTGTTATGTATCTGTGACTTCAGCTGTGTTACAGCAGCTCCTTCCTTGATCCTCAGAAGTCTGACTCAAAAACCTAAGCAGTGTAGTCGTTGCAAAGAGATATTGACAGGAGCTCTTTTGTTTTCTTTTGGTGACTTGGTTCTTGAAGGGAAACTGTGATCTAATGTGGAAGCCGGTGAGCCTCTTACACAAGAAAACAATATACTCCCCTAGAAGGACAATACTCTATCTTAGGGACTCTCAGATTAGGGTGAAAAAGAAGGCCTCTCCCACGATTCCCTGTTTCTTTATGTAAATGCACTCCCGTTCTGTTCCCCTGCTTGGCTCTCCACCCCTTCTCACCCTTATAAGTTCCTTCCCCAGAACTTTCTCCCTTCCCTGCCTCACCATTGGCTGCTTCTCCCCAGGCACTCCCCTGCCTCTTCCCAAGCAGTTCGCTAGCCCTGGTCCTGCCTTTGCACTGCCCCCTGGCCCTCCGACCATTGGCTCTGATGCTCCCCTGCCCCCCACTTAAACCCTTGCACACCCCTGTTGTCTGTCTTCATTGTATGGCTGCAATAAACATCTTCCATGGAAGCCTACATGAAGACCCTTCCCATGTCTTTGTTGTCAATGCAGTTAAGCAGCTCTCTGGTGTGTGTGTGTTAGTGTGTTTGTGTGTGACACCTGCCAAGCAGCTCTGCAAGGAGACACTTCTGGAGGGTTGCAGCACCTTACCAGCGACCCCACACCGCAACAATCTAAGGGTTAAGACTGTAGGTCACAACTTCATAATGAGATTTGCATGCCTTGGCTTTGGGGCCTGTTGGCAAGTTACTGCCTTGGCTTCTCCTCATCCCTCTGTGAAAGGGGAGCAGGCATTAGAGGACAATGTCACCCCAAGAGTTGCCTCATTATAGTTTCTGTGAAGAGCTTTGGACTCCTTGGAAAGCAGACAGTACAGGGAAGGGTGGTGTGTAGTTTTGGGAAAGTTCGGGTTTTGCTTCCTCTCCAAAAGCAGATGCCACATGCAACATCCAGGGATCCTTGCACAGTGCTGTACAGAAGAGTTCTTACGCTTGCAGTAAAACAAGAAAATAAAAAACCTTTCAACATCCTGCTTTTGTTCGTGATTCAAGTCCCCAAATGGGGGGAAAAAAGATACATTGGTTTTCTGAGCAGTATAAATGATGGAAAATAATTTACTTTTTAATCCTATGGAAATACTTTTGCCAGATGAAAACTGTTCTGCTGTTGCCTTTCCAGCAGGATAGTGCAATCTTCAGGTAATTAAACTACAGAAAGCAATACCCATAATTCAACAGTATGTCTTAGCTATTATTTGACAATTCTATTTCTCTTGAAAACTGCTATATATAATATGAGCTTAAAATGGAAATCACTCATAGCAAGTTTCATTTCATTGTGAATTGTTCTCATACAGCAATATGTAACCACATTTGTAAGAAACCCAAATCTTTTCCTTCCAGCTGAAGCTGTCCTGCATTCTTACAAAGTCTGCTATTTTGAATTTGAATACCTGCTACGTGGGCAGTAGACCCCAGGGAGATATGCCAGTCTGGCAACTCCCCATTCTGTGAAATGGAAAGGTGCTGACAAACTGAAGGGGATTTAGAAACCAGCAACTAGAATGAGAAGACACAGGATTTTCATTTTTCTGGAGAGATTAAGCCTTGGCGATTTTTATAGCAAGGTTGATTACTGCCTCCCAAATTAAACCCACTACCCAGGGAAACATATTATCATCTGGAAACTCATTCCCTAGTACTTGCAGGTCTCCCCATAGCCAGGCTGACACAGCAAAGACAGGTTTCCAGGTGCCTCCAGAGCCAAGAGGAGGAGAGGTTATTGCTCCTGACAGTGCAGAGCACTCCTGGGTCCCAGGGAGACAGTGTGCCCCCTGTCCTGTGAGCCAAACATGTAAAAGGTGACAATGTTCTTTTTAGTAACTCAACTGTTAAATAGAAGAAATCACAGTTTGAAAGCATGATGAAAAAGGAGAAAGATGCTGGGGAATAGCACTGACTACCTCAAGCTAATACAGGGTCCCTCATCCATGTAGAATGAGCTTTAGCTCACCAGGAGCAACTTAAATTACTTCTGTTCAGTGGTTTTCCACCCACATGTTTATCATAGTTCATGGTCTTAGAAAGTGCTGAGGAAACAGCTCAGGGCATGAAAGGGGATTACTCTCATAGGTAATGGGTGCTGCAAAGCTCCTTCTGAAAGCTTCTGTGCTGCACATACCCAGGATGCCTCCCCCTGGGCAGGATTGTCTGGCTCCTAATGATGTGACAACAGAGCAGGTCCTGCATGGACATGAAGGTGCTGGTATTTGCACCAAGGAGTTAGCAGCCCTAAGGATTAGTAATTACACAAATAAATATATAGCTAATAAAAAACCCTGTTATCCTGTACTTTTTACTTTAAAATTTATTGTTCCTAAGAAGTGAATCAGGTCTGTCTTCAGATAATTTATAGAATACCAGTTTCCATAACAACATAATTGCTCAGTGAATCAAAAATACCTGGCTTCCCATTATCATGAAATAATTGACCACAACCGTGAGTGAAAGAAGCTGCATTAAACCCCGCATTGCTTTGTGTCAACATGGTCAATTATAATCCAATAGTGCCAGTATTCCTAAACCAAGTTATTACAAATCACAGCATAACCCTAAGAAGCAGAGCGAGATCCTAGTGAGCAAATATTTTTCCCTACAAAAAAGCACAGTCATGTCCAATCATTAATGGTTGCAGAACTCCATGGTCCACACCATGACATGTAATTTTAGGACTTAAGGGTTTGCTGTAAAGAAATACAAGCAAGAACAGCTCTCTTAGTTTGTGCCTCCATATGAGCAAAGCTACTTTTCAGTTCTTAATAGGAGTGTTTGTTCCACATTGTCATGTGGTAAGATTCAAGAGGGAGTAACTCACACCCACTGCTGAAAACAACCTACTTTGTTAAAAAACACAGCACTAGTCTAGATGTAGATGTACATCTCCCCATGGAACCATTACATCTTTGCTCCTCCTGTGGACTGCAGGAGCAGCCAGCCCACAGCTGGGTTTGTGCAGGAGCACTGAGACCCAACACCTCTCACATGGGTGTGCATTGCCCACCCTGCATGGCCCCAGCCCAGCTCTGCTCTGCACCCTGTTGTGCACATTGTGTCCCTGAGACATTTTTTCTTTCTCTGCAGCTTCTCCAGCAGCTCTGAGTAGCTCCAGCAGTCTGTCACCCACTGCCAAAGGCACACACTGCAATCCTGCAGCTGGCACAAGGGTGTGTGAGGATGGGACCCCTCTTGGCATAAGTGTTGGAAGTTCGTCCCACTAAGAAGGACCCAGCTTGGATCCTGTGTCCAGAGTCTCCCTGGAGCATGGTAAGTCAAGAAGGAGCCTCAGGTGCAAAGCAGCATGTGTGTCAAGGGCCAGATATAAACCAAAGTCAAATTGCTGGTGTGGTACCCCAAACAGATCAAGCTGGCCTGAAATACTGGCCATGCAACTCCTCCAGATCCAGAGTAGTTCTGCTTGTTCCTGACACTGTCAGCTTTGTTTTGGAGGGACTGTTAGAGAATGCTTCCAAACTTCACAACTCACAGAGACTAAAACCTTAGTACAAAATAGTTACATCTCTAACTCCTATGTGCCATATTACAAGTCAAACTGTTCCCCTGTTCTTTTCCTCTTGTTCCTTATGCACAGGCAGGGTGAGTACAGCATGGTGTTGGCTCTGTCCTTGGGCTATCCTGAGTCATCCAGGCCGTGCTTTACCCTCTTAGCAGTCAAGGGATGTTTCCCCTGACTTCAAAGTCATGAGTCACCTTGGTGGATGAGTGATCTTTCTGCCCTACCTGACATGATATTGATAACTCTGGGAAACAAGAAACTTGTCAGAAACTCTGTGAAGATATTGAGCCTTGAGAAAAATCAGGATGGTGTTTTATATTACTACATCTTGCTTGGCTAACACTCATAACAGCTTTCTTTCCCTTCTGTGTAACAAGAAATCTCTGGTTTTTTCACCCTTACCAGGCTCTGCAAATATACCTTCCCATCCTGTATTTCCTCTACCCAGCACCAGGGAAAAGCTGGGCACACACATACTAGGTAGTTTTGGACATTACAGAAGCAGAGAAAGAAAGGTCACATGTGAGTCTTATCTCTGGCTTTGCATTTCTGGCCTGTTTTGCAAGCAGGACACATATGTCCTTTAATTATTCATTAGGGTAACTGCAAACTGTCTGAGGCTGCCTGCACCTCTTGCAGCAGGGGAGGCTGTGGCTGAAATACCTCGGCACAGAGGTACACAAACAACCAGAAAAAGCAAAACATTTGTCAGAAATAAAGTGCAGGAAAACGGTGAGAAAAATAAAGCAATTAGTCATTCAAAAAGAGGGGAGTGGGGCAGGGAGGGAGAGCGAAAGTGACAGAGAGAGAATGGCAAAAGAAACCTGATAGCTTGTGCTGCCTCCCCTGGAAGTCTGTCAGCCCACTGGCAGGAAGATTAAGGATGTTTCTCTCCACAGTCGGCTTTAAAAGCACAGGACAATAACCTACTTTTACAGGTCTGGCTGTGGCTTTCCCACAACACATCTTTTTCTCCCCTTACTCTAAACAAAAAAGGATGATCCCTTGCAGTGCCTGTTATCTGAGTACTGCCCTCACAGCTGAGGTAAAGGTATTGATTGAAGCACTTGGACATTTTTTGGATTTGTGGCTTTTCTGATGTGTGAGAAATGCTTTGTCCTGCTCGACTCATACAGTCTTACATGCTCCAGCATTTGTTGGTGTAACTGCCAAAGGTCCAGACCCTCCGCCACGCTTCCTTTGTGAACAGACCAACCACTGAAATCCCTGCAAGGCAGAATACAGATTTCAAAGCATCAGATTTAACAATATACTTGACACTGGGCTTGAAGAGCCTGCACAGCTTAGAGTTCACCTCTCCTTGACCCTCTGGGAAGGACAATACCCATTGCTGTATCCAAAGCTTAAGCTGGATTGCCTGTTTCAGTATCTTGCTCTTTTAGGAACCTGTTTAGCAGAGTGAATTTACACTGGCTGGTTGCCCTGGATGTCTCCTTGAGTCAAGTTCTCCAACCCTCCCCATGGCTTATTTACTGGATTCAGTACGTGTGGTACGGGGAAAAGCAAGAAGGGACAATTACTTACAGGCAAGGTCAGTGCCATCCTTTTGCCCCATAAGGATAGAACCTTTTGCTACTTTCTTTTTTATACAGACCTGCAAGATTTCGATGTGAGCAAGGAAAGAATGATTGATCCTCTTGCAGAGACTCTTAACACCACTCTCTTATAGCTATGCTTTATTTTCACCTTTGTTTGCTAATATCACAAAGAAGGCCTTCATACGTCCTGGGCAAGGTGACATTTCTGTGTTCTGTGATGACATCACTGGCATCAGTCACTTGCTCTCAGTTCTCCGTGTGCTTGAGTCAGTCTGGCCTTTTTGCATTTTCAGAAAGAGGCATCCCTGGAGTGATTTCCAGGCTGAAAGATCATTTGTTCTGTACACACAGGAACCTTCTGTGTTGCAAGAGCGTTGCAAGAGCATCAGCTCTTGAAATGCCTGATCTAAATCTCCACAAGAACTACTCACTATTGCAGTCCTCAGTACCTGAGGATTGAAGTCTCACATCAGGCTTCAGTAGTGCAATTAAAACAAAACAAAGAACCTCATGTTTGACTTGTTTCCAATAACTACTTCTTCTATTTTCTGGGCTGAGGTTCTCCAAAGGACATAACCAAGATTAAGCAGGGGAAGAAGAGCAGAAATGAGAGTTGGGTGTCCATAAATGGGCAGCAACTGTCCCAGCTCTCAGCTGAAATAGATTTTAGGATCCTAATAGATAATGCCACCACATAATTGTAAAGAAACTGCATTGTCATATTCTTAATTGTTTTTCATAGGTATTTGACTGGGATGACATATAGAAAATAAAATACTAATAAAGTAGCATACAAAGGAGCTTTAAAAGCAGTAACATAACATATTTCTAAAAAGCCAAATCAATAATTAAGTTCACAGGACAATGGATTTTTTTAAAAGTGGAAGTCAATAGCATGTTGTGCTACAAAGAAAGCTTTAATCCAGGGTTACTCCAGATAACACAGTTATGTTTTGGAGTCAATAGTCCCCAAAAGAGCATTAAGCTTGTACAGATGCCCGACTAAGATGGTGGCATATCTATAATACATTTCACTGATTTATATGTGCTTTTTCCTCTCCATCCAAGCAATAGCTTTTCTTCATCCCTATCCTAACAGCAGCAGTGATGGGGTTTGTTTCAGGCTTTGTTTGGGAGATTAAAACCATTTCAATATAATCTTTCTGTTTTATACACTGAAGGAAGCATTAGAGATGAAAATTAATGCCACAATGGATTTCGTTAATCACACCAGGAAGCTTGGTTTGCTGTAGTAGGCACTTCCAGCAGAAGGTGCTCACAATCAGTTTAAATATTAAACGCCCTCCTGTGTTTAAATAGCAATGATCAAATCTGTGCAATCACAGCTCCCCTCGGGACAGGGGTTCTTTTAAAAGGGCCAATACTGTCCAAACCATCTCACCATCTGATCAATCCCTCTTTCCAGCAATATAAATGTCTGTGGAACTGCAAGGACAAAAGGACTAGAAAAATCAGTGCCTGGGGGAATTGCTGTGAGATAAAGGATCTGTCACCTCTGGGTCACCAGCACAAAATAAATCATAATGGTCAAAAGGGCCAACAGTTACCATGGTGGGACAGGTGTTGGCAGCACAAGGCACCAGTCTCTGCCCAGTCCCTTAAGAGTAGATGCTCACATTACAAAAAGCATCACTGCTGTTAACTGATGTTGCCAGGATAAAGGCCAAGGATCAACAGGTCCCCCAAGCTGAGCTGTTGGGATGTATCCCCACATAAGGCCAAGTCCCAGTGGCAGATGGCCAGGTGGAAGTTTGCATTCCCACAATTCATGTTCTAACTGTTACAAATAATCAGCAGCTCTCCAGGGCCCTGGGTCTGACGCGAGGCAGGAGCTAGCCCTGCTTGAAAACTGCATCAGTTGCCAACTGTCCCAAAAGCTGGGAGAAAATGTCCTTGGACTGATGCACTGGGGCTGTTGCATACAAATGGTCTAAGTGAACCTTCCATAGAAGGAAGGAAAGCAAGCCCACAGAAAGCAGCTTACAAAGAGAAAAGCTGTAAAACTCATAATTCCTTTCTGCAGACCTAGGAATCAAAAGTACAAGTTTCCTTTAAAATGTTTTTGTTCAATCACAATTAAAGCCTTGCTTGATTTTAAAGTATAATAAGAAATTGAGGGAATGGGGTCTTAGCAAATGTATAGGTTTATTCTGCTGTATTCTGCCTCAGCCTCCCTCCTGTGCCAGGATCTAAGGGGATAGAAAATCAACAAAACCAAAACTGAAACCCCAACCAGTCCTGCCCCTAATAGAAGGAATAGTGCCGGGAACGGAACTGACTACATCTCCCAACGTTCATAGAGGGTACCTTTAGGACAAATGTTACCCGAGAACATCCCAAACAATGTGAAATTGAAAGCAAGCCCCAGTGGCTGTTGGAAGCTGTAGTCAGCTCTCCAGGGTGAATACTGAGCACAAAGATCTCTAGAGCTGCTCTGGCAACCAAAAGAGCTCCGCTGGAGCTCTGGGGTAGCGGGCGGCGAGCGGGGAGAACGTGCTGTGCCTCTCGGGGGGTGCCAAGCTTCCTCCTTGGGCTTCCCCGATGTTTGGGGGAATTTTTGGCCTGGGCCTGAGGCACAAGGGGCGAGACCTGCCCGTGTGGCAGCTGGGTCCTGCAGGACCCGGTTTTCCCCGCGCCACCCGGGCCCGGTGGCGGTGGCTGCGCCCGTGGCAGTGGCGGTGGCCGTGGCGGTGGCGATGTGCTGCCGGGGCCCGGCGCCGGGGGGCGGGGGCCGGGGGCGGCGGCG
>VZRF01008489.1:132582-197384 GCA_013396875.1 Vireo altiloquus
AGGAGAAGGACCTGGTGCTGGCGGCGCGGCTGGGCAAGGCGCTGCTGGAGCGCAATCAGGACATGAGCCGGCAGTACGAGAGGATGCACAAGGAGCTCACCGACAAACTGGAGGGGAGGCCCCGCCGCGCTCCGCCGGCCCGGCCCCGGCCCCGGTCCCAGTCCCGGCCCGCGGGTTCTCCCCGCGCAACGCGGCCCCTTCCCTGGCGAGCGCCGGGGGCGGGCGGTGGGCGCGGGCCCTGCTGGGCCGCCCACGGGACTCGCTGTGGCCGTGACGGGGAAGAAAGGGTCTGAGCAATGCCTGCGAGGCCTGTGGGAGGCAAAGCTGCCGTTCTCCCCCGCTCCCCCGGCCGAGAGCCGGCATGTGGGGCCGGGGCTGGGGCCGAGCTGCAGCACCGAGCTCCGGAGACTCCTGGGGGGCTGCTCTGCCCCAGGACCACCTGGGAGAGATGAGTGCTACTCATCTCGTCACGGAGATACCTCGGAAGTTAAATTTGCACAGCAGGTACTGAGCTACAGAGCATATGTGACCCTTAGGCTTAAGCTGTTGCAGCTAAGCCTTTATGCATGGCAGGAGATAAGCCCTAATGATACATCGCTGTTAGCTGTTTGCTCTGAAAAATGCCTACAGGTATCTGGAGAGAGCTGTTTGCCAGGAACTGGGTGGATTGAGCTATTTATTGATTTTTAAAGATAAAGTAGAGCTATTACAAAGAAAAAGACTTGTGCAGGCAGCTTTTTTTGGAATAACTCTTGCACAGTTGTGAGAGTGCCACTATTATTCACTCTTCCTCAGAGGTGCTCTTGAAATTGTATTTCTTCCAGTAAGTAATACTTCTTAGAAGGCTGAGACGAGCCTCTTTCACCTTTCTGGAGAGAGTCTGAACGGTGCTGGATTAACATTCACATTTCAAGTCAAAGCCCTAGACCGGTCCTTTCTGTAGAGTCCTGCATATTCCTGTATTCCTTCCTCACAGACTTAACATTTCTTAAATTCAAGAGGATTTGTGAAATTACTGTATGCCCTTTGTTCTCCTGACAAATATTCCTCTCTCTTATTAAACTTGTCACTTTACCCTAGCTGATTCCTTCCTCTTTGCAGGGGAATCTCTCTGCCATTGCTATTCTAATAGAAAAATAGTGAAGGTGACATTTGCTCAAAGTGTTGCTTAGTGGCTCTGTTTATCAGATTAGAATTTCCCAGAGTATTAAAATTGGAATGTTTGTTCAAATTTTGATCAAGTGAATGTTTCCAGGTTGATCTTTAAGCAAGAACTGACGTATGTGGCGTTGTGCCGACATGGTTTTCCTTAGGAACTGGAACTACCATTAAAGGAAAAATGCACAAGTTTAGGTACCCACTGAGCTGCCTCTTAGGAAGTTCAGGAGCCTCAAATACCACTCACTGTTTGCAAAAGGTAGAGGTGAAAAAGAGAGGGGAGAAACTATGACTTTATAGTACTTTAAATAACATCCCACAAATGTTTACCTCTGGTCTCACAGGCCCATTCAGAAGGTAAATTAAGAGATTGTAAACACAACCAACTGTTTACATATTTTCATCCCATTACTATCATCCTAACTTCCCAGTGGAATAACAGATTGCTATTTTCCAGGCTACCCATCTGATAGGGGTTAGTGTTATCTACTTAAGGGTCCATTTTTTTCCACTGGGTTTGGCAAATTTAACCCAGTCCTGCTTCACATGAAAAATCAAATTTCAACATTAATCTTCTAAAAACCACCATCTTGATAATCCCAGCCTCTGCAGATTAAACCTTGGCCTCCTCCTGTTGCCACTGAAGTGAATAAAATTTCACAATAAGCTTTTAGATTTCAGAGGATCAGAGAGGAGGGACACACAGATGTTCCCTCCTTCCCTATGCTGAGAACTTTCTGACGATAACAAGAAGCAGTCTCAGATGAGATCCTTGGTGACAACCTGATATAATGATGTTTAAGCAGCATTTAGAAGGAGATATTTTCTTCCAGTTCACAGTTCAGAATTGGTTACAAGAGCTCAGTGAAGCCTCTCATTTCACAATAGCCAAGGTACTGGTCTGCTCCTTGGGTGCTTTGCCTCAAGATTAAATATGTTCTAGTTTTGTGGGTTCATTGCTGAGGTACAGCATTCCTGCCATACACCTACTCTGGCAAACCTTTCACTTCACAGCCTGAATTTCAATCCCTTTCTAATCATGAAATTTAAGTTCTGTAATAAATTCTGCTATGTGATCCTAGACAGTTTTATCCTCTGTAAGGGATTAAAACAGTTAATACTGCTGTTCCTCTGACAGAGAGGAGCCTGTGGTGTCCAAGCGTTTTACAGTATGAACGCTCTATATCAGCTGGGAAACTCCCCCTTGCTTTCATCTCTTTAGATGAGGACCAGCCCAGCTCAGTTAAGTTGAAGAGAAGCTGTTTTCAGAAGAAACCATCATCTAGAAAGCAGTTCTGTGTAAAAATCAATGAGCAGCTTGTGAATGGAGAGACACTCAGGAAACAAGAAACTCCCCTACTGAAGACAGCAGTTTGCTCTATCAGCACTATGTGGAGGAATCCCCTCTCCAGATCTGCAGCCCTGCAGGTGCTGGAGTGAGGGCAGGCCAGGGGAGACAGCTGCTGGCTGAGGGACCAGTCAACACATCTCATTTGGGTTATTCTCCTCTTTGCAACATCCTCTCTGTGCCCCACTGCTCTGTTCTGGTTTCTCTGTCACAACAGAACAAACTTGGTATTCTTCACCTCCCCCTAACTCCAGCCTTTGTGATGGCCATTTATTTGGGTTGTGTGTAGTGGAGATTTTCTTTTGCAGGGAAGGACTAAAGGGCTTTTAAAATGATTGACAAGGCTTGTCAATGGCTCCTCAATCACATTTGGATGTCTGTGGCACTTCAGCTTCAATGCTGCTCCTCAGCAGGCTGAAGTTCCATTTTCCATTTAGAGAAGGCCCTGGATCTTTCTAAACGTTGCCTAGCAGTGAAAGAGGCAGAGCTATAAGAGACAGAATTTTCAGTGTGCCACTAAAAGTGAAATTGTGGTTGCTCCAGCCACACTTGGACTACAAACAAGATTTCTTTGCAATGGTTGTCATGCTGGGCCAGATGCTGGGATCTCATCCCTACCTATTGCATTAAAATATTTACATTACTGCTTAACTCACATTTGCAAGGATGCTCACTCTTTTAGTGTCTGAAACATGGGGAAATCCCCTGCTATGGGCCACTGTTTTTAATCAATCTTCCCTCATATTTAAGAGTTTCTCATGAAAGTCTGGAATTTGCAGAAAGATTTGGAAGGGCACAAGCAACATGCTGCTACATGGAGCTGGAAGGAGCATAGGAAAGGATTTGGGGATCAGGTGAAAAAAGAGAAAACATGGCATGTGCATGTCAGAGTAAAAAAGGAGGAAGATTAGCAATACACAGGCCAGAGGGTTGAAGAGGAACTGGAGGGTTTTGACATTCAGACCAGCTTGGGAAGGTGACAGGGACCCTGCCAGGGAGGCTGTGTGTCATCAGCAATAGGCATCCAGGGGAAACAGCCACCTCACAGGCTGTGTTTCTAACAAGCAATAAAAAGCCACTTCACATAAATGCAGTGCAATCTTCTTTTCTGCCTAGCAGGTTTATTTTTCCCTCTTATCAGAAGTGCCATGGGAATTGTTTACCAGGGAGCAATTCACCTGGGAGAAATAGGCAAGTGCTACCAGTGTTTGACCTAGTGGATTTCTGTTCTTTTCTAAGACATGTTCCTAAAAGACTGGGGAATCTAATAGAGAGTAGCAGGAGATTATTCTGGTGATCAGAGGACAACCAACAAGGAGAGGACTCCTGCTTTTCAGGTTTCCCTGCTAATCCTGGGACGTGCCCATGTCCCCAGTCTGTGACTGTTCTGAAAGTAAATGTGTGGCTTCAGTCACCAGGGGATATTCAGGCCCAAAGTTTTGGAGCAGGGATTCTTTCAAATGGGCACAACATAAATCTGCTTTGACCTGATTTTCAGTTCTGTTTCAGTCAAGTCCTCATTTAACAGAGACTGTAAAACGTGCAAAAGTTTCACGAGATTTGTGCTGTCCCTCATTTTCTAGCCAATCCAAAGCAGAGCAGAGTCTCCAGAACTGAGAGTGGTTTCTAAGAAACCTGAACCCAGAACATGCATGTACATGATGTCTATAGCAACCAGTTCATTGCATCCATTGCCATTCCAGAGCAGACTGCATCAAACAATGGAGTTACTGTGCACTATCAAACTCTCAGACAACTAATTAGGTCAGGAAGAGAAGGAACAAATGGATAGATGATTCAACTGTTGTTCATGAGACCCATATGACAACAAGGATGCCTTATCTACATTGCTCACCAACAGTAAGGGTACAGTTTGTGTATTTTGACTATAAAGGCAATTTTAAAAGAATTATGCCACTGATCACTGAAATATTGCTTTGGAGTTAAGCTGGGCTCTGCTAAATCAATTGCTCTGTCTGACCTATATATTCCACCTATTGACATGCAGCCTACTTTACTCTTTTGGCAGTTATTTCAGTAAAAATTCAATGTGCTGAACTCCAGTGGCCAAGGACAGGCCAATTGCTGGAAATGGAAAATTACTTTAATGCCAGTGACCTGCCCTGATGTGGAATTGCCCACATCTCCATGGCATTGTCACGCTCTAGCACCATTCTCCTTCCTGCACAAGGTTTTAGGCCTAGCCTAGATGAGGAAAAGCAGACATTCACCTTTTTTCCTTCCCTTCCTAACCTCTTCTCCCCCATCATTTAGCACCTGGAACAAGAGAAACACGAATTGCGGCGGCGATTTGAGAACAAGGAAGGAGAGTGGGAAGGAAGGGTGTCTGAACTGGAGAGTGACGTGAAGCAGCTGCAGGATGAGCTGGAGAAGCAGCAGGTCCACCTGCGCGAAGCCGACCGGGAGAAGACGCGCGCTGTCCAGGAACTCTCTGAGCAGAACCAAAGACTCCTGGACCAGCTCAGCAGGGTGAGTCAGCTGGGTGGCACAGCTCTGCTATCATCCACCTCTGGGGCAAAGGAGTGGGAAAGCTCCCACTTCCACAAAAACAAATGATTCTACCCCTGGTCATGTTACACAGGTGTCCCAATAAGACATGGTGCCTTTAAATTGATTTGACACCTCTAAGTGATGCATTTCTTTGACAAAACAGTTGTGTTTCTGGGTTGAGTGGTCATTTACTGCATAGTTGTCTCTCTCAACTGTGTTCGTATCTAGAACTGATATAGAAAATCTCTTTCTAATTTACTAATAGGCTGAACAAATGTAGCATGCAAGAAGAAGGCTAATCTGCAGCAGTGGGGTGAAAGGCTTTTTGCAGGCCTCTCTTTTTTGAGATACATTGACTGTAATGTTGCAGAATTGAACATACCATATCATTCTCAGATGGTGTGTCACTGCAGATAACGTTGCCATGGTTAGATATGTGAGAACCTACTGAAATTCCTTGGAATGGCATGTTTCATCAAAGAACTTAACTTGCCTCTGAATGAAAGAGGATTTACGATGAGGCTGTTACAAATCAGCCTAATTGACTGGATACTTGCAGCATGAGTTTCTTTCTGACAGCGAAATACTTTACAGTTTCTGCCTCCTTCCCCCAGAAGTTAACCTGTCTTCTGGAATTAAGAACCTTGATTTTTTTCGTCCCCACTGGACGGTTACTACAAACCATAATTTTAATGCTTGAGAACCCAGTTACTCCAGCAGATGAAAGCATTTGCTTGTTATCAGTTGCTTATTCCCAAAATAGCATAGAACAAAAACACACACACAGATTCATGCTGAAGAAGCTCATCTCATGCTGTAAGAACATCTCTCAGACTAGATTCTGTCAGAGCTGAGTCTCTGGGGCTGACACAGGGATTTTGCCTATGGGGAGAGTGGACACCTCAACCACAACACTAGGACCAGAAGACTTTGAAGTGGGCCAAATGTACAGGTCTTCACTCAAGCTGTGTATGCAGTTGTTCTGTGCTTCTGAAGGTGAGAGGAGCATGTCTTGGGTATGACACTCTGTACTGACACTTGAGTAAATTATTCCTCATTCCGCTGTAGAGTTTCTTGTCAAGGATTAATGAAGTCACTTAGTCCAATTTGTTTACTGGCTTTAAAAAAAAAAGTACAAAAAGACCTCATCTTCCTTAGCTCAGGTATGCTGCTAAGTTTGTCCATATTTCTAAAGCAATGTGTCCCAAGTGAGCTACAAATCTTTCACCTTTTCTCTGGGCAGAGCATATTCCATGTACACCATGAATGAGAGATTCCACCTGAGATTGCACAAGCCCTGTGTTGTGTCAGGTTTCTTATCCAGGGCTAAGAGCTTGGCTCCCATCAGATCTGGTGACTCTCAGTAATTTTCTGTGTATGTATGATTTTTGTCATTGGCTGGGGAATGTAAAATTTGTTATGGTCCCAGCATAAGCATAAACTGGAAGAACAGACTAGAAGGTGGGAGAGGCAAACCAGAGAACTTGGTTTGGGCTTTCAACCACGTGTGATTATCCTCATATGACACTTGTGCTACAGGAGCCTCTCACAGTCAGATGCTCAGAGAGTCACTCCACAAAGCCTTGTCAGAGGAACCACCAAGTCTACCAGCATGTGGTGTCCAAGTATGGGTTTTTTTCCCTTAACTCTCTATTAGTTCCAGAAATGGTCTTCATTGATCCACTTCAGAACTGCCACATTCAAAAAAGCTGAGTATTGGTGCACCCTTCCCATTCCAGCCCAGCCCTGCTCCCAGCTTTTCTCCAACACAGATAAGCTCTGATAGAGACAGAGCTCATGTTTGCCGAGGCATGATTCAGTGCTCATTGAGTTTGTCACCTGGCCAAAACTTGCCAGTAACTCAAATATAGCAGTGGGTATAGCAAGGGTGTAAACAGTCTTCCCACAGTGAGGAAAACCAGGACAAATTGAAAGAGAATGGAGAACAATCTGTTGTCATTCTCAGGGCTTTAGCTGAGGCTTTTTAAAATCCCAGCATTATATTAGCACTTGATTCCTGGTTGCTTAATATTCCATATTTGCTGCTCCATAGTGCATTTGCAGTCTTTTGTGTCTAGTCTCTAATTCTGAAGAGGTTACACATGTAATCCCTGAGGCAGTGGCACTGCCTAAACCCTGCACCCATGTAGTTCTGGCTCCTGTTACCACTTAGGCTTCCAGTTAATAAAAAGGACAAATAGAGCTGCATGGATGTGCTTGCCCACAGCCATATTGCCATAGGCTGGAGTCTTGCCTGGGATCATGAACTGAGCACTGGGAGAGGAAAAGTCCTACAAAGAGGTGCCATTACAGCTTCTGTGACCTTTAAGGTGTTGCTGGTATCCTCCTTGTGTTCCTGGTTCTGCATTTTGCACCTGCCTTTTGTGTCACTGTGGGTTGTTTGGGAGCAGAGGGTTATGAGAAGTCTGGGATAAGGTGATGAAAGCCTTACTCAGAGCCTCAGGTCTGCCCCATCCAACACTCTCTATCCTGCTTCACTCACAGGACAGAAAGACAGGCTTCTCTCTGGTAGAGTCATTCTACACTAGTAGGTACTGGCTCTTTAAATTTGAATTTTTACAGTTTTTAGCAATTAACACCTCGTGGCCCCATTTAACAGTTGATAGTCTCTCTCCTGAAGAAGGTATTCCCTTGGCACTAGGCTCTGTGTGTTGAATGACAGCCAGCCTGGGGAGCTGCCACCCCACATGGTCCTGCTTGTTTCTTCTTGATTCCCTGGGCTTCAGCCTTTTTTCCCTCAAAGCAGGGCAGCAGCCACCATCTCCTTCATCCTGCCCCTCCTCCTTCCTGCTGCTGCCATTCTTTCACCAAGTAATTAGGCTTTAGGACATTTTTTTAACCCTGCCTTCCCCAGAGATGAAAAGCCAATGCAAGAACATACTCACTTTGTCTAAACTTGGCACAGATACCAACCAACCAAGCACACACACCCACACAAGGACAACAAGGGGACTTGGAAAGCTCTGTCTTGCAATTAATGCATGGGACTGAAAAAAATCCATTGTCAGTTCTAGCAAAGACTGATAAGCAAAACTCAAGGATAGGAATTTTAAGTCTGTTCCAGTATCTAAAAATTAGCCTCTTTCCTCTGTTGCCAAGAGGCTGAAATAAGGTCCTTAAAATGGTTTGAGGTCTTCTGATGAGGTGATGATATAGGCGAACTTTAAATATCTAATATTAGTAAGTAGGCTATAAGGAACTTTGCCTCCTCTTGAAATACAGCCTTTGGTTCCCTGCTTTTAGCAGAACAAAGATACTGCCTGGGGTTAGAACAGCATTAAACCATGGGGAAAATTTGGTTGGCTGGACTGGGAGCACACAGTGAAAGACATGATTGAAATGCCAAAGAGCATGTTTAAGACCTCCACCATATTTTTTAATTTGCTACGTGATTATTAAAATCCCTTCTGCACATTGTTTTGATTTCCCTCCCCCTGCCTCAGCACAGCAAAGGGTGCAGGAGCTCTCAGCAGTGTGTCCACACCAAGCTAAATGCAGAGTTTACCGAGAAATGTAGAGCTCCTCATGAGCAATGTGCCAGGATACAAACCACTCACCAGAACTGCTCAGAGATAAAGTATAGGAGTCAAAGAACAGTTCTGCTGAGAAAGTCAAAGCTTGGGAATTATTACGTGTTCTGTTTCCAGCTCCTTCAGTCTCTCCCATCTGTTTCAGTTCCCCACTAAGATAGAAAAAGAAAAAGAAAAAACACAAAAACCATAATCCTATGCTTTCTGTCCTTTTATTGAGGAGTGTGTATAGGGAAAGGTCTCCTCTTACATGTGCCCACAGCAGGTAACACAGCAAGAGTCCTGTCCCCACCTTTGGGCTTCTAGGAGTTACTAATGCAAATAATAATAACAAGCAGTTGTCATCCTATAATGAGGCAACGTATTACTACTTTGTCAGGAAGTGAATGAAAAAAGACTTTCACACTGTTTCTGAGTGCCTTCACCAGATGGCTTTCCCACACATTTCCTGCTCTCCAGCTCTGGCTCTTGGAGCTGTTTGCTGCATGTAGCTTGGGTAAGGCTCATCCTTCCCACTTCAGCTGGGCTTCTTTTATGGTACGTGGAAGACAGGGGAGCAATTTCACAGTGTCAGGCTCAGGTAGTTTTTGCAATGCAAATCTCTTTCTAGGGGCAGGAGAAGAGTGTCGTCTTGCACTGCTGAAACAGCTCCTTGTGTTTAGAGAGGAGTGCTGGGCTGCAGTGGCATCCCTCAGAGGGGCCCTCAACCACCAACTCCTTATATTCACTCAGCATCTAGAGCCAGCATGCTGCTACAAAGAATGAGGTGTTTCAGTCAATCCCGCTGGTACATCAAGAACAGGAGCAGCCAGGCCACAATTCTCCAAAGGAGGTATTATTTACTAACCACAAAACCCTCCTTTCAGTAATATTTCAATTGAAGTTTCACGCTTCATGCTCTAACATGCAGCATGTTAGAGAACTAGGAGGCACTGCCTGGCTTTGATTTGAAAGAAACAGGTTTTTATATAAGAACAAGCTAACCGTACTGTATTCTCCTTTCCGAATTGCTTGTATTTTAAATGCATCCTTTTATGGTCAAGAACACATAAGAGAGGCAAGTCTGTTGTCAGTTATTAATTTGAAGAGATTTTTCTGAATGGTTGGTTGCTGGGTCTATCAGCATAGGAACAATGTTGGTGTTAAGAAATTCAGATTACTCACTGGAAAAGAAAGTTACTGGAAGAAGTGTTCTAGGCAAGATGCACTGTTTTTGCTATGACAGAGATTTGTAGCCATTACACTATGAATTATGTCTTTAATTCCTTATTTTATCTATATAGCTGCTTAATGCAAGCCTCATTATATTTATTGTTTATTAAGTTGTCTCCAATAGCCCAGCAGGGTCTATTGGGAGCTCCATCCTTAGCACAGAGGCAAGTCAGGCTGAATTTAAGTCTTGCTTTGGGGGGTTTATTTTTAACTAGGCAAAGATCCTGAGTGGACTAGGCTAAAGAAGAGTTGGTTTGACTATCCCTACATTTCAAGGTGCAGATCAGCCACTACACTGAATTATTTTTCATAAAAACTCGCCAGTTTTTGCTCTTCAAAGTGTTTACTGGACCTTTTCAGTGAATACCTTATTATAAGGAACTCCACACTGAACTCCTCAAACACATAGTGAATCTTCACCTGCATCACCACTGAGCAATCTAAATTCAATGGAGGAGGGAGATTACAGGAAAAAAGGCATCACTGCTTCCTGTTGAAGGGGCTGAAGTACCTGCTTGTCATGGCAGCCTAGGTGGGGCTGCTTATTCCTTGGGGGAAGGCAGACAGCCCTTGAGCGATGTTTTGTGTCTGGCTTAAGGCTCACTCGTGTCACACATGCTGAGGTGAGAGGAAACAGACACCAGCACCAGACAGAGCCAAACATTGATTCCAGCAAACTTCCCAGTAACCTCATTCCCCAGCTCCCCACCCCTCTGGAGCATCAGCATATCCTCACGCCACATAGCCTGATCACCTGGGGAATACTGATGAGAAAGGCTCCTTCTCTCCAGTTGCTTCTCCTCTAGCAGAGAGCACTTGTTAATAATTCAGTTTCATGCCACATCAGGCCTGGAGTGCTGAGGCTTTCCATGCTAAAGCTGTAAATATAGGACGTGACTGCAGCTGCGTGTTGTCGCCTGCAAAGTGATGAAATGATTCAGTCCCCTAGAAGGTAATGAAGAAACACCTTGAGGTCACTGCTGAGTGGCACTTACCCACCATCCCTCTAGGAGAACAAGGAGAAAGGCTCAATACTCTGCTGAGAGTCAGTCCAAGCCTGCAGCACCCATTAACCCCATTTTAGGACACACAGAGCTTTGGGACCCAAGAGTAATAGGGCCATTCAGACACCAAGGAATAAATAGAGAAAGTGCCAAAGAAGTCATTTCAGCAAACATAAGGAGGAGGCACCCTTACAGAATTTGCCCAAGGATTTTTCACACACTCATTTCATGAAAGATTTTTACCCTTGAGTCATTTGGTTTAAGTGCTGATGAGCACTGAGAAGGAATGGGCAGAAAGAGAATGGGCTGTACTGATAGCACAAGGGGGAATGGGGACAAATTAAAAGAAGGGAAATATAGGTTACGTATTAGAAAGAAGTTCTCTCCTGTGAGGATGCTAAGATACTGGAGCAGGTTGCTCAGGGAGGTTGTGGCTGTCCCAACCCTTGCAATGTTCAAAACCAGGTTGGACAGGGCTTGGAACAGCCTGATCTAGTGGGAGGATTTCCTGCCTGTGGCAGGGGGAGTTAGGACTAGATGATGTGTAAGGTCCATTCCAATCACTTAACATTTCATACTTCTATGAAAGCTGTACATGGAATAAAACAGGATAATGAATAGCAAAACCCTCCCTAGGAAAAGGATTAAACTACTATTAAGGTTTAAAGAAAAAATGTTACTGTTAAGGCAATGGAACTACACAAATTGCTGCTCCTGGGAAAAAGGATGGCATCCCTGGGTCCCAGGGGCTGGGTGGGACCCTCATCCTCTTCTGGAGCAGCAGAGCATCCCCTCCATCTCCGGGGTCCCCTCACTGGTTGCTGGATGACAGCACAGCACGTCCCAGCTGGTGATGTTGCTGTGGCAACCGGGTGTGATTTCTCTGCTTGTAATGCCATGACAGTCAGGGACACGCAGGGAGACGCACTTGTGACGTGCAAGGTGCGCGGGCAGTGGCTGCAGCCCGTCTGCCATCCCTGTGGGCTAGGCTCGCCGCCAGCTGCCAGGACTGTGTTCCCATGTCCCCTCTGCATCCCCCGCAGGCCCCTCCCTGCCTTTTTTCCTCTGCTCATGGCAATTTCCCTCCCCAAAATCATGCTGGAGCTGTCCCAGTACAAGCCAGCCTGTTGTCTGTACCATCCACAATAAGCTCCCGAGCTCCTGCTGGGGGACATTTTATTTCCTGAGTGAAAAGAGCTCCTTGTGAGCAGGTCAGTGAGCCCACACAGGGTGACCCCCTCAGGGGCTTGGCACACCCGGGAGTCCATCTTGAGACATGGCACCAGAGAAATGATTGCCTGCCTGAGCCATTGAATGTCCAGGCTGTACCCAGCTCATCTCACACCCTTAGAGGCTCGTAATGCCTGGATGGAGCAGCAGAGGCTGCCCTGGGAGACATCACAGAGCCACACCTCATGTCCCACCGCCACCCCCTTTCCCTGGGCAGCACATCTGCAGGAATGAGTGTCCACAGCACTCTCTAGGACAAATATACATGTGTGTAAAGCCCCTGGTAGTCAGCCATACACTGTTCTTCCCTGCACTTCAGCTGAGCCCGGCTCACAGCCCAGCTTTCTCCTCCAGCAAGTGGTCCTAGAAGAGATTTCAAAAGTTCATGCAAGGCTTCTGTCTTGAGACATCAGCAGCACCACTAAGCTGTGAACATCAGAAAGCCAGAATCCAACATAAAACTAAAGCTAAACTTGTCCTGGAGTAAGGAGATAAAATTCTGAATCTTTCCTCCCCTCTTGCACTGCACTAGAAATTTTGAGTGGCTATTCTGTTTAGGTCCAGGTTGTTGTTCATTGGAATTGTTTTATTATGCAGTAGCTCAGAAGCAGGAACACATGGGCAGAAGAAGTTTTTTCAAAATATTTCTGCTTATTCACACTTGCTGTAAAGACTTCCTCCAGGAGATTCTAGAAAGTAGGACACAGAAGGGTGTTTGTATCCAGCCACTGCATTGCTAGCTAGAACATGATTGAAGGCTTTGCAAATATCTACATAAGAAAAAACCAATTAAAAGCATTTGATCTTTAAAAACCCATTCTGGGTTATAAAGTTTGCACACCTTATAATGAAAGTCTTTAAATTCCTTCTTTTTTCAAGCAGGCTTGCTTTTTATAAATGCAATTTAGTAGACAGTAGCTCAAGAGGGAATTCTCTTGTACACTGAGGGGGTTTTGCCAGCTGTATTGGGTGCTCTGATTACCCTTGAAAACAGAGACCTCTTGCAAAATAGCCTAGACCTTAACCAGCATTTTGTTTAGAATGGCATTTAGCAAAACCCAGTTTATTTTGAGCACAGATACAGGATTGGCAAGCACTCCTGTTGACTTCTGGTGGCCACAATGCAATAGAGAGCTGGCTCATGCTTGGCAGCACCACCACAGGGATGGGAAATGCCACCTCAGATAGGGACACAACAGCATGCAGAGGTACAACAGGGAACAACTGAAAGATGAGGACATAAGTCAAGGGACCTGCATGTCAGAGCAACTAGAGTAAAAGGCTGCTCAAAAAAGCAGCCCAAGAGACCATTTAGTTTGGAGAAGATACAAGCTGGCCTAACAATCTCAGTAGGTATCTTTCTGTAGAGGCTCAGTTCTGTAGATGCCAAGATCTGCAACAGATTTCCATCATGGATGGGTTCCCTTTCAGTGTTTGAAGGGAGACTGCTGAGGTCAGAAGTGTTGGGAACAATTCTATTAACAGTTCTTGCCCTCTCCTAACTATTCCTCCCTGGAAGGTTCTAATGTTGAAGCATGGAAAGAACATTTTTAAAAGGAAGAACTGCTTGGATAGTTTCAGCTGGGTTATGACTCTACCAAGATTATCACAGTAATGCAGATGTGTCATAGATGTAGAGCTTTCACAGAACACTTGCAAAAATCTGCAGATGTTTGGGTAACTAAAGCTCATTGGATTTGCCCTTTAAATGGAATTCCTCAGTTCCTTTGCACTTCAGTGCACCAAGATAATGAAATCTAACCTTGTGATTGCTTTGTTCTCTACATCCTTGAAAGTCTGTTCCTGAATCCACTTCCAGACTTGGCACAGTTTTGTAGTGACAGGGGTGCTCTTAGAAAGCTGTTCCATTTGGCATCTATTTAGCCTTAGTTGTTCCTCGCTACTTGTTGAACAAGGCACCATTGTATTTGGCTGTCTACAAGCTCAGATCCAGGAAAATAGAAGTCTACAATTCAGGCATAGACCAGAAGATTTGTCACTCACACCAGGACCATTAGACAGGTACAAATCTGAAGACTTGCTGGAGGGAAGTCTTCATATACTAAGTCTTCATATACTTCTATACTTAGAGAAGAGATCCATAGTCCCAATTGCTTTTGCAGGTGAAGTGTTTCAGGACTGTCTCTGTTTGAAAGACGGGTGTCTCTTAAGGAAGGCAGGAACCTCCCTTGGAATGGAAGATGCAACCCCCTTCCCTCTGAATTATTATAGTTTTGAAATTAAGGGGCTTTCAGGCAAAGATATGAGGAATAGGAATAACAGTTCTTTACTAATATATATACATATATATATACAAAACAAGGCAAACAAATGACGATAACCATGGCAGTGACAGCAAACAGAGCAGAGCCCAGTGAGAACTTCTCTCGGCTCTCAGGCACTTTCTCCTTGGGGCAGTGACGCTCACGGCCGGCAGGGGGCGCTGGCGGCTCCCGGGGAGCGGGGCGGGTGCGATGGTTCCCCCGCGCCTGCAGGGGGCGCTGTGGCGCGGGCTCGGCCCTCACGCGGTAATGGCGGACGAGAAGCTGCTCCACAAACCCCTGGGGCAGCCGATCCTGGTGTCCTGGCAGGACCCTCGGGAAACAGCAGGCTGGAACAGCAGGGACGGACACAAATCCCGGGTTGTAGATGAGATGTATCAAACTCCGGAGATGCAGGGGGAGCCCCGGGACTTCTCAGCAGGCAGGGGTGCGGCACTACAGTGCAGTGAAAGCTCCCAGCAGCGGCAAAGGAACGGCAGGGGCAGAGCAGCCTCGGCCCGGCTCCCAGTGGGACAGGGAAAGGCAGGCTTGGGATCCCAGGGTCCCTGAGGCAGCCAAGCAGATGGTGAAAAAAGTCCCCTTTTTGTGCGGTAGGGAGTTAAAATAGGGTCCCAGTGGAACAGCTGCTCCAGCAAGCAAACTCCACTCACAGTAGCAGGAAGGCAGCAGAAGGCAGGAGTCTTAAATGGTGCCGAATTTCCTCCACGACAAGAGCAGCTTCTCTCTCCTCTGAATGCTGGGAGAACAAGAGAGCTAGAGGCTGTACCCAGCCCCTTTTTGCCGGTTAAAAATCTCACGGCATCCTGGTGAGAAAACCCCAGGTAGAAGAGGGCAGCCTCCCCCTGTGGCCCAGTCTTCTGTCTCTCCCAAGCACCCAATAATTTGTCTCCTAGCAACAGGTATGTGGAAAATTCTCCAAGAGCAAAAAGAAAACCAAAGGGGAGCTCCTAAAACCGTAACAAGGACAAAAACACCCACAAATTTCAAGAGAAGGGCACCTTTTGCAGAAGTACCCAAAGAGTTCCCCATTTTCTTTACTTGGTTAGCAAGCGATGTGGCATAGATTTTATTGGAACACCAGGAAACTGAGGCACTGACAGATTAGGCAGTAATTGTCAGTGTAAACCAAGAAACACAACCCTAGTGAAAGAAAAACCTCCTTTCCACTCAAGCGGAGTACACAAGAGTTTGAGCTTTTCTCTTGATCTTACAGAATGGGGATGAACTGGGGTGGGGCTTTTTGTTTGTTTTTAAGGTGTGGAATAGGAATTTAGTCATCTATGTCCCACACTGACAGTGTGACAAGGTAAAGCTAGTGGTCAGACATTACTCCTTGATGAAGTATAAGCTTTATTCTCCATGTCCCTTACAATAAAGGGCAATGTGTATAAATTTCAGGATGCGAATTACACTGATATTTTAAAAAAAACAGCTATAAGTTTGGCTGAGTAGAGGAGAGACCCCAGAGATTCTACAAGGTCTCCATCAAAGGAAATTTTTAGGAAGTGGCCAAGTAGCCAGCAGTCAGGCAGGTCTGGCCAATTTTTGCACTGATATGAGAAGAACTAGGCAAAGTTAAGTCTGAAAGAGACCTTCTGAGGTTTCCTTTTTATGCAGGCAAGAGTTTGACTAACATCAGGTCAAGTCTTCCTGCTATTTATGAATACTAAAGAATGAGGCAGAGAAGCCTGAGGGAATACTCACAAGGAATAAGTGATCTCAAAGGCTTTGGAACTGACTTGCGTTTTCACTCTACATGGAGATAAAGTAATGAAAAGGTGAAAACAGCTGTAAACAGGGCATTATTCAAAATGCTTGAATAGACTCAGATTTTGTGGGAGTTGTACTTTTCAACAGATTTATGTTTAGAGAAGCCAAAGGAGAAAGCCTGGAATTACCATGTTTGTTCAAAGGAGATAGTTTGTAGCATGTAGCAGTGCGGTATTTGTTTAAATAACATCTATTGATCAGCTATGAAATTGCACAGGGATTTGCCAACTCAAATTATTCCTGTCAGTTTGCCTCTGTTCCAGAGAGATTTATTTCCCTAGGCTTTACTGGATGTTGTACTTCACTTTGTGCTCAAATTCTCCCTAAGTGTTGTGCTGCTCAGCCTTTATTCTCCTCTCCACCTTAGCACAAGGGACCAGACTCTTAGTGAAGTTTAAATATTTAAATATTTAAAGCTTTAAGCGCTCCAGGCAAACGCTTTTGAAATTGATGATTTCATTAACGCCACCTCTTCCTGGGGCCTTCCTGTGCCTGAGGCACTGCTGCCATGGGCACAGGCCCTCACCCTGCAGAGCTGAAGACAAGGAGGGGTCTCGTGGTCTTGGGCTGCTTTATCAGCAGAAGCTGCAATAAACCAGTCCAGGCATTATCCAGCAGCCCAGTTAATCTCTGCTTACCCAGATTAACTCTGGCATCACGAGACACAGCCCATCAGCTGCAGGCTGTCTCTCAACATCTCCCTCCTTTCAAAGGAGTTATTTGCATCAGGCATTCAAAACTTGGGAAATTCCTTCTGTCTTCCCATCCTTCTTAATCATTCATCAAGAGAGTATCAGAGAGTAAGAAGGGCAAACTGGGGGAGAGGGAAGGAGACAAGCAGCTTTCTCCCTCATTGCAGGTCACTGCCTCACCTCAGCACAGGAAGGGAAGATTTGCCCAATGTGGGACAGCTCCAGACCATACAACTTTAGTGCTCCTGGTCCAAGACATGGGCTCCTCTGACAGTCTCTGACCCTTTTCATGTCTAGGGAACACCCTGACAAGAAAATATCTTGCTGTGTGAAACCCACGGTGCAGAAGCCTTTCCAAGCATGAACTTGGTCAAATGAAGATATTAACTCTCCAGCTTCTTTTACTCTCCCTTAGCAGAGCTATAAGCCACGCCAAGTCAGGGAAAGTGGCATAATTGACCAACACGCCTATCCAGACCCACATACCAAGTAGGCTGTGCTGCTAACCCTGCCCATGGCTCAGTGATGTGACACAAGCACCCAGAGCCAAGTGTCTGTGGTGCAGCTGGGCTCACCCTGGGGACGGGGATGGAGGAATGAGCTAGCTATCTGCAAAGCCATGGACAAAGCACACACACATCCATGCCTGTAAGTACATGTACACCACCACCTCCACTCTTCCTTCCCCTCACACCACTTGGCATCCAAGACCTTTGCATGAGGCACCTGCAAGTATTTCAAGCACATGGAGTGGACAGTTTTCATTAAACCTCTGTCAGCATCACAGACTGAATGAAATGGCTTCTTTACACTGTTTATCCTTGTGTATGCTTTGCTGATGCCACAGAGTGCAGATGGCTGGACAGGGAACTCATAGCATCGCAAAAGCCTTGTCTGCCCCTCCCCACAGCACTGGATGAGGTCACTGCAGGATAAAGGGGAAAAATCAACGCCAAGCTGTTGCTGCTTTAAGGGACATTTTTTTGTATGTGTACCAGTCCTCCATATTCATCACAGAAGAGGTAGTACTTCAAAGGCACTCAAATAATCACTTCTTGAAGCATTCCACCAGCATCATTAGTTAAATGTCCATAAATACCCTTCTCACATATCTTGTTTCACTCAGATTATCCTTGTCTCCTTGGCAACTGTCAGATGATGTATAATGTGAGCAGGGATTAGCCCAAATGAGCTTTATAACCCTAGCGTAAATTCCAACTCTGTGAAGGGACCTGGCCAAAACACTCTCCTTTCTTGGTAGTGTTTAGTTGTTGCCATAAACAATATTAAATCCTAGACCTTTTCAGCAAACCTGAGTAAGGATGAAAACCAATAGAGAGCTTTTTAAGTAGTAGTATTTGTCTTGTCCTCCAGATAAATAAGTTTTACACATGGATCTACTTGGTCTTTCACAGCTTGACACCTAAAGCTGTATTTTGAATCAGTACTTGAGAGGTTTGTTCTGAAAACTTGGTTCTAATATCTTCATCTTCTTCATTCCTTGTTGTCAGTGGGGATCACACTGGGAAATTCCAAATCCCTGCAAGAGCTTAACAAACTTATGCTACACTTTAACCTATTAATTTCTGAAAACTGTCTGGGGTTCAGGTCATCACTTGGTGTGCACACACTGTCTGACAGGGGTTGCACTGAGACTTTCTGCCTCTGAGCAAGCAGCTCTGGGTTGCACCCTCATGCCCCACTGCTCAGGCAGACATGACCAAAGAATCAAGTCAAGGAACTTCAACACATGCTCCACTCGCATGAAGTTTGTCTCTGCTCCTGTCAAACTGTCTACTAGTTTGAAAACAAGCCACTGGGAGATTGCAAGTCAGAATTATAATTTAATAGGAAAATTAAAATAAATGCAATAGTACAAGAACACTGACAGAATCAGGATACAACCTGACACCCTGTTAGTCAGGGTGGTGGTAGCAGTCCAGATGAAGTGGTCCTGTTGAAGTGGTGTAGAAGGGTCTGGTCTTTACCTGAAGGTCCAGTGGTAGCTCTTTCCTCTGGGAATCCAGTAGGTAGGGCTGCTTGTGCTGTTTCAAACCCCAGATTATACCCAGGTGGGAATGCTTGGTTCTTCCCCCCTGGGCAGAGCATCCCACAATGGGATGATGTAATTCTATGAGCCAGGCAGTGGGTCCTTGATGGCCCATTAACAGAGATAGCCCCCAGAAGGAGTTATCAGGGATGAGTCATGGTAGGAGATAATGAACACTGCCCCCCACCTGCTTTAGCAGCCTGTGAAGATGATAACAGAATACATACTTTTGGTTACATCGCACACTGTAACCTAGGACAGTCTGCTGAGAAAGAACTTGGTTGTCTCATGTGGCATCCTGGGCACCCAGAGCCAGCTTTTGTCATGTATGGCACTGACACGAGACCACACAGGAGATGCAGAGAGTGCCAGTGCATGGAGCTGAGCAGCCCTGCATTACGTACAAGTGTTGAAGGTCTAAGTGATAGTTAAGAGTTGAAGATCTAAGTGATAAAAGCCTACCTGTGCTGCACAAGTGACATGGTTAAACCACTTGTTCCTTTTTCAGTCTGCTCAGTTCTTTATAATGTTCCAGACTGGGGATACCTGCTCTAATTTGACAGAACAACAAAAAATATCTTTAAGCAGAGCCAAGAAAAGGTGGCTGAAATCAGCACTGGCCTCGGGAACAAAACCAAATCCAGATGTACTACAGCAGAAATAATTGTATTTCTGTAATTAAGCAAACAATCAAGCAATCTCTGGCACAGCATTGTGTCTGAAAACGAATTCAACAATGTGCCATGGCTGATATCTCTTAAACTAATCAACTAGAGAGAGCTGAGAGAGGAGGGGGAAAAGCATTGTTCCAGGAGGTAGGTCACAAAACAGCCAAGCAAAGGGGTGATGGGGAAGCCAGCATAGCCAGGACAGTGACAGGCAGAAGAAAACCCAAGTCCTGGCACAAGCTGGTTAGCAACCTGATTTTTTTTGCTTGCCTGAGTGGACC
The DNA here is from genome assembly GCA_013396875.1 of Vireo altiloquus. Taxonomy (NCBI): domain Eukaryota; kingdom Metazoa; phylum Chordata; class Aves; order Passeriformes; family Vireonidae; genus Vireo; species Vireo altiloquus. Next base: position 152,340 of record VZRF01008489.1, read on the forward strand.
TGTTTGCTCCCCAGCCATCCGCCAGCTCCAGCACACACCTCACCACATGCAAAACTTGCAAGGAGGGGGAAAAGGGATCAGTGGCCTAAGGCAGGTGATTTTTAGCACAGGTAGGATAAAAGTCCTAACTCACTCACATGTCTGTGTACTGGCAGAAGCTCTAAGCAGCACCATTTTAGACACTCCAGAGCACAGCAGGCACTCAGGAGATTTAGTACTGCTACCACTGGCTTGTGCACATAGAGAGATTCAGCTGCAGCAGCAGGAGTAATAAAAACTGCTGAGAGCTGAATACCACAGTCTCCTCTGTCGCTGGTTATATTACTCTTGATTTCAGGCAGTAAGAGAAAGTTAATCATTTATGTGCAGCAAAGCTAGGGAAGATCCCAGTTTAGAATCCTACTGTAGTAGCAGAAGAAATGGAGTAGATCAGCCCATGATCAAGTGCAGGAGAATCCACACACTCAGGCAAGGCAGCCCTCTCTGCTGAAGATAAATTGATAAAAGAGCATACCTGGAAAGCACTAAAGGTTGCCACAGGTAGAGTATGAGCACGCTCAGACAAGGCTTTGAAAATGAAGCACATTCCCAATAGCAGCTTGTCAGGGAGTCTTTGAAGCTAAGAATAGCCACACCACTTTTGTTGTGTTTTTCTTGTGCACTTCACAGCTGGTCTCCTGTTCCCTAGGTAGGGCCAAAAGACACATGCATAGGGTACATGTCATTGGTACTGACTTCTGCCTCAAAGCACCAGAGCCAAAAGCAACAATATTAGCCCTAAAGGGCAGCTGTAGGTCTATACAAATTCTGCCCCTCCAAGACAAATCACTGAGGGTGAAGCAGGGAACTTTGCTGAAGGAGGGAAGCATGCTTCTCACCAGCCAAAGCCTCAGCCGTGAAACCTTCAGCTACCAGAGAAAAGAGATCTTTACTCAGCATCACACACAGGACATGCTGCTAATTCTGTCTGTACAGTGTTTCCCAGTCCAAGACCTTGGGCAGTGTTTACAGGGGCTGGTTTGCAGGCAGCCCCAAGCCAGGGCTGTGGGTCAGTCCCAGACCTGCCTGGCACCTGCTCCAGCTCAGCCCAGGCTTGCCAGGAGCTGGCTGTGTATGCATGGAGTCAGCTGTCAGAAAACAACAGCTTCTGTGCCAAAAAACGCAGTTTGAGTGACTCTTATCCCTCTAAGCAGCATCTTAGATGTGGGGGGGGAAAAGGGCTTTCAGTTCAATGACACCTGACCTGAATTTTTAAAACCTTGGCTACAGCTGCAAGTCTACATCTAACATGTTTGTGCCAAACTGGCTGCCCACAGCCAAGCACAGTTTTTGTAACATTTTCGGTGGACTCTCTCCCAGGCAGTTACTCTAACACAGCTGCTGGGATGTTGCTACAGCAAGTTTTTCTTCTTCCAATAACACTGTGCCTCTTTTCCATCAGAAAAATAGCTGAATACATGGAGGGGTTGTCCCTCATTCAGGACCATCCATACTTTACCTTTAGCGATATTCAGGTACACTACAGGCTGAAGCTCTTACAGAGAAGGTCTCTTCCCAGTCCCTGATAATGATTCCCCTGCATGTGTATGATTTGGCAGAGTATAGTATATTTTATATGCCATCCTACGGTGGGTGGCTGCACCCACCTCGTTTTTCAGCTACGTTTCCTCTTCACATCTACTTGGTTTTATTTTTTATTTCCAAGCACAGCTTTTTGTAGGACTTAAAGTACCAAAATGTCAGTGAGTTTGCCAAAAGCTGTTATTTAAATAAAATTCATGCAAGAGCTTTTTAAAAGCAAGACTTTTTTTAAAAGGAGGGTAAAGCTGCAAGGAGAGAATTGTATTTCCAGACCCTCCCCTCATCCAGACACTGGCCACAGCTACAGCCATGCAGTCTCTCCAGAGGAGCACCTCACCTGCCAGGCTGGCACATGCATAAGCTCTGGCCACTTGCAGAAGTACTCAAGCTTCCCAAAAGCTGGGTTACAGGTGGTGTTTGGAAAATTTATCTTCAGCTTTGAATACACCTGCTGTGAATTTAGGCTCTGGCTCACACTAGGAATTACTATTGCATATTTGCCCCTACGTACAGAAATGGAAGTGCAGACTGCTCTGAAGAGCAAATCCTGCCCTGAGGATCCGGGAATTAGAGACCTAATCCCCTCAGTGTTTACATCTGTGCACTGCATAGAAGGTAAACATGCTGTGTTCCAGCATCTGCTGCACCTGGATTCACAGGCTCAACCTGGGTGGAAACAGAGCAAAGCTAGGCTGAAAAGAGACAGTGTTCCTGCACTTATTACCCATCTTAATGCACAAAGTATAGATTTGGCTGCAGCATATCAAAGTGCTCCGATATTATTACTAACACATTGTAATTATCTTTTATCAGCAGTCACCAAGAGCAAGGTCTGCCTTGTGCTCAAAGTCTGCTCCAAAGACCTTATGCTCTAAACAGATCTTTTCATGCTGCCAAGAGGGAAAACAATTGAGATTTAGTTGGAGGCTGCCAAAGTACAAGAAGAATCACTGCTGAGTTAAATGGTATCTCTAGAAGCTTTTTGTCTGCAGGTATTCAGCATGGTTCTTTTGCATTTAGAAGGACAGATCAAATGCTAGCTGACCAAGAAACATTTTCAATTAAAATGTTACTTATCAGCTCCAGAACAATCCTTTAAGAATGTAGGTTTGTACCTTTTTATTTAAGCATTGGAATGTGACATGCTGCCATATGAGTTTCATGGCTTGGTTTTTTTCCAAAACTCTGTGATGGACTTGCCCATTTTTATGGCATTCACCTTCCATTTATGACCCTATTGCACCTATCAGTGGTTAAAACACTTAGTGAAGAGGAAGTTTTTATGGAATAGTTTGAAGCTGTAGCTTTTCATCCTGGCCAATATTCACTGTAGGGTTTGGGTTTCCTTATTTTTTCCATAGAAAGCAGCCACAAGTTTTACTGTGTTGGCTATGAGAAATCAGCATTCTGCACTAAACATTTCCACATCTTGCTGTAGTCAAGCAAAGCTCTGAAAAAAAAACAACAAACCCACTTCTTAGCTCTTCTTCATCTGACTTTTGAAATAAATGTATTAAATTTTAAAGGAAATGAGCAAACACATATGAGCACCATTTTTGAGAAACAGCGTGATAGAAGTTATTTGTAATCAAACTTTGCAGGGATTTAAAAGCTAATAAAACATCACCAGGTCAATGTACTATAAAATTTAAATATACATTTCAGAAAATGTTTTCTTTCTTCCTGTCTGAAGGCTTCCTGGGAGAGTCTAATGTATTTTAAACCAACTCATTGAACTTTGTCCCATCTTTTTTGGTACTCACTTATTTCACATATATGGGAATGGACACCACTATTTTCATGCACTCAGACATGTTTGTAACTGCAGGTTTGAGCATCAGGCCTATACATACTGGAAAGGTTTTGGCTTGTATCTTACGACCCATAAATCCTAAAAGAGTATATTGTGAGTTTAACAGGGTGTAGACATGAAGATTTCAAGAGCAGAAAGAGCTGCTAGTCTGCCATCACATACTAGATATCCCCAGAAGAACTCAGTTAATTTGCCTTGAAATAAAGGGAAGAGAATGCTTAAAGCCAGAGCAGGAGACTGCAAGAAGCTTAATTATTGTCTCTTTCTTCAAGGCACAACCATTTGAGTTTGAACACCTCCAGGTTTAAAGTCTTAGATTAAAACTATTTCATAAAAAAATAAATTCAAGAACGGAGGTTGGGTGTCCTGACTTCAGGCTACCATGGAAAGACAGCAGAGCCTCTCAGAGCAAGAGGGAATGTTACATTTGTTTGTCCCCACCATTGTAACCTTCTTAATTTTTCAAAAGATTTTAATGACCAGGTTAAGTCTTCATGTTTCCAGGTCAGTTATTTCCAAACTAGTCAGGCATTTTGTGTTTTATTATCCTGTCATCTGACCCACACTTTTGGCTCATTAGAAACTTACTGGAAGAAATATTTTTCAGCCTTTAGCTCATGTAGGAAAGTCAGACTGAGCTCAAGCAAATCTGGATTAAAAATCCAAATTGGAGGTAATGGTCAAAATCATCTATCAAGATAAAATATGCATTTTTCAGGGGAAAAAAAACCAACTTATTAGTGGAAATTAAGCATTAGAAGTTATCTCGGAGAACAGACCACAGAACTTACTGATGCAAAACATGAACCATCCAGCTTTCAAATGGTGCCATTTCCTCTGCTAGTCCAATAGGAAACTTCAGGCACTGCTATCTCACACAGGCATGAGGGGAATGACAGACTTTTTAACCTGAAGGTTACAGACCCCCTTGCAACAAGGCCCAGGCTGTGCTGCAGTGAATTATTGTGGTGGTTCCTCTCAGCTCCACCAGAATTGATTATTGCAGCCTTTCTGCTTCCATACGCAAATACGTAACAAATACTTCAGGTGATGTTCAGCATCCCCACAGAACTAGATGAGCCTGCTGGTGTTACATGTACCCCATTCCTTCTCACCATCTAGGAGCCAAAATGCTATCAGCAAGCCCATGTTCAGCTGTCTTTGCAGAGCCCCACAACAGACACTGTACAGAGCTGTCTCATCTCTCACACTTCTTCTGCAAAGCAGGATTTGCACACTGAGAGCAAGAGCTACTTTGTGCACTACTTAGCATGGTGTGTCCTCCAGGCACACTTTGTCCTCTGAATTATCTCCAGTGCTAATTTATTGCAGCATTCAAAGCATCGTGCCTCCGGCACTCCCTCCCACAGGAAGCTGGCTGACTCATTTTTCCACACACTCTGTTTTCCTCTCCACAAGAGCCAAATGCTTAGGTCAAGAATAAACCACAAAAAAACCCAGGGAGGCTCATGTTTAAGCACCTCCTAAAACACAGCCCACCACCACTTGTGAAGCTCTTTCTTTCATTCAAACAACAGACCTGGAGATGTAACACCCAGGTGGAGTTGCCCCCATATGGCACCCAACTGCCCTTGCTTCTGTTCTAAAGAGCAGTTCCTAATCCTGTAAATTGATTTAGCCCAAGCTAATGGTTTTTTGCCTCAATCAGACAGTTATATGAGCACTTACTAAAAGACAAGATGAAGACCACCACTTTGCATTCATTCCCCTAAGATCTTTCCCAAAGCATTCAGATGTTTGCCTTGCAAACTGGTTCTGATCTATCACCTAACCCTACAGGAAGGGAAAAAAAAGAACAGCTACACTGCCAGGAAAACCCTATCTAATTTTTCATACTCTGCTTAGTGATGTAGCAAAAGTCCACTATCTTTGTTAAAAGGACTTTTCAAGCACACTTGAAAATAAAAAAGCAACAGGAGCTTTTGTCCATCTCCAGCCACACTTACAGTCCTCCAATCACAAGAAATATAGGAAGGAACCAAAGCCAGACAACACAAACACTTCACCTCCCAAAAGCAGGCAATTCTGCTTCAGCCTGAGTAGAACCAAAGTTTGTAGATGTTTCTACCAAGGAACTAAACATCTCCACTCTTAACTCCACCTCAAGATGCAGGTATCAGCCAACTCCACCCCAAAATACAAAGCCCTGGGTGCTCCCTGATCTCTCTTTCAGCCAGCTGGGCCTTTGCCTCTCAGGTGTGAGGCATCAGAGCTGATGGACATTAACCGACTGCCACCCACAGCAGCCACTGCACAACTAGGGCTTGTTGAGAGAAAAGACATTCTTGGCTTTTTTTATTGTAAAACTCAGGTAGATGGGAGTGAGGTCTAAGGACACACTATGCATTTCCCACTTGTCCTACAGAAGGAAGGGGAACAAATCTGCACAAAAGATTCTCACTTTCATGCAAACAATAAAGTCTTGTCTTTCCAAAATGTCAAAACTGTAGAAGTAGTGCAGAGCTTAGCATAAGCTGCCACTGCTGCCCTTTGTCTCACAGAATCCTCTCAGAATAGGTTTAATGCTGCAGCCATGAGGCTTTTCCCATCAGTAATATGTCTCCAGCCTGATGCTCATAAAAGATTCATAACAGTGCCTTTCCTCCATTACTCAGTCTCCTTGCTTTGGCAATCCTTTGGATCAAGATTTCTGATTTCCTTATTTCTTGACAAATCCATTTTGTGCAAAAATAATGCTCTTTTGTTTCCTGTTTTGTCCCCCTTGCCCTGTTGTCAGTGTAGGGCACTGGAACTGTCCTATGCCAGCCTATTTCCTGGCAAAGGGAAGGCTCATCAGCCTTAAATACCCCACACCTGGCCAGTGGTGGAGTTAAGGATGAGGCAAGGAGGAGGATTCAGCCCCACTCCATCATTTGGCAGGGATGGGAGCAGTGCTGGCTCTCCGCAGCACTTCCCAGCTCCAGTGTTCTGTGCTGCACTGGGGAGAAGTATTGATGATGGTTTATGGTGCCAGTGTGCCAAGGGCTGGGAAACAGCCAATTTATTGGCATGGATCAAGTATCCCAGAAAGCCAGGCTTCTCCCCAGCACCAGGGTGCTGGCTGTGGTGGCAAGGCAGCAATCCCAGTCCTCAGAAGCCAGATTAACAATTTTTTTAAAAAATTACTAATTTTAAGCAATTTTTTTTGTCATTGTTTCCTCCTCTGATTATGTTTTAGTAGCCAAATATATTTTTCCTTCCAGAGAAGACCTGGGAATCCAGGAACCTGCAGCCAAGGGAGGAAGCAATTAGTGGTTTGAAGTATTAATGGGACCACAGTGGGAACAGGAAGTCCCTTGAACTCAGCTATTCACAAATTAATGAAAGGGGTAGCACGCTCTCCTGAGTGTTACAAATTTGACACTCATTAGGACTTCTCTTTCTTAGCTATTTTAGGCAAGAAATTTTTAATATCCTTTGTTAAATCTGAATCATCTTGTTTGTGGAAGTAAATCATCTTGTTTGTAGAAGTAAATCATATGGAAACATTGGTTTCTTCACCCAGCTACAGTCTATTAAGCTTTTTCAATTCTGCTTTTCTTTCTGACATGACTGATAGCTAGATATTTTGTATACAATTAACTTTATTTATTAAATCTTACCCCAAAGGAAGGTTTTCTTTGAGTAAGACTAACCTATAGACCATTAATTTGTCACAGTCTGTCCCAAACTTCTCAAAGATCCCCACTTCACAGGAACATCAGTGCTCAAATTTATTTATATTTGTTTTATTTATTGCTCATATATTCCAGATGTTAAGCCTCATGGAGTTCTTGTAACTGGAAAGCATCTCTTTCTACCAAAGATCTACACAGTTTTGTGTATTTTAGCGCTTGGGAATTAATCACAAGAGAAACTGAATCAAGTTTGCAATTATGAAAAGCCCTTAATTAAAGCAGAAACCAAAATGTTCTCCTGATTTTCCTTTCTTCTTGCACTGCCCAAATCTCATCAAAACCTTGCCTGAAGACCAGAAAACAAATCTCACAGTTGATTGAATATATCTAATTGTGAATTGATGTCTATGCTTTTGCAGATATATGTTCCAAATCTTGCCTGGTGGCTGTGTTGGCCAATTTGCCATACCCAGGAAATTAATTCATTTTTAACTACAGAGCAAAGCTGTGATGTTGGGCAATATACGTCTGCCTTTCTGCAAAGAATATTACTTGTCTCTAGAAAAATCAGTGCATTGCTAAATGATTGACATAACCACAAAAGATTTAGCTTTTAATGTTTAGGAAACACTAATGGAAAAGAGAAAGCTGCACAGGCTGGCCGAGGCAGAAGAAGCTCACTTCCATTCAGCAAAAGCCACATTGAGCAATAAAGAGAAAATGTAGATGGAAGGTTACATCTTCATTGATGCCACTAAGTAAAAAGAGCATATTAGAAGTAATCAGTGGTGAGCTCATGGTTTAAAACACACCTGTACAGGTGCAGTACACGTCAACAGCAGTGCTGAGAACTGAAGGAGACACTGTATGAAAATACACCATAAAGTGTGAGAAATATTGGACACTGTCAAGATGGCTTTCATAAATTAATGCAAGTTGATGTTAAAATCTCTATTTTATAATCAATTAGAAAGGATGGTTTGGCAGCAGGATTAATAACCTCTGAAACAAATGTAGCATGAAAAGGAAGATTCCATGACCAGAGCTCAGCTCAGAAGACTTTGTTTCATGTCTACGAAAACTGGATGAACACTTTTGTTGTTAGCCTGTGGAGGGAAACACAAAATACAGTAATTTCTGTTTACTTCTGCTAAACAGCTGTCCAGAAAGTATTTTCTGCACTGGGTGAGGCTAAAGCTAGTGTTATTTTTACTTTACTGCATGAGGTAGGATGCAAATTGTGTTCACTGAGGTGACACTGTGACATCCTGTCTGCTTTAGGGCTCTAAATACTCACAGTAACTGAGTCCTTTTTCCCTTCCATGTGGGTTATAATTGTGGGAATAAGATGTGTGAGCCTGTGAGATGGGCAGCACAAAGATAAATTCCAGATGATGATTTAATGCTGGTGAACACAAGTCTTATAGTCCTGCAAGCAGCCTGGTACTGGAGAGGACCCTTGAGGTCAATTCATTTCCCTTCTGTCATAGGCAGCTCTCTGAAAGAAGCTGCATGATAAAGTGACCCAGCTCCATTACAAAATTTTTTTTTTTTGCCACCATTTCTACTACTTTAATGGTGCAGGAAGAGGAATCCTACAGCAGGTCCTTGGAAATGTAGAAATCTTCCTATTGCCAGCCTTAATATACTCTTATCCGGTTTATTCACATCTTTCTTTTCTGCCAAAATTGTACTTCTGCTTAAATAGCACTTCTCCCTTCTGTGTGCTCATCCGTGATGTATTTATAGGGAGTCCTCTCTCAGCATTCACTGCATGAGATAAAACAAGCCACCCTTTTTTTAGACTCCTTTCATATAACAGACTTTCCACAATCTGAATCATCCTTGCAGCTCATCCCTTCACCTGCTCCAGTCTGGCCATGGGGAACAGAACGAGCAAGAGCAGCTATATATTCTCTTACCAAGGATTTTTACAACGCCATTAAATACTCCCTTGTTTCCTTACTGCTATATTGTACATTTATACTCTCTGTACATGGAATTCTTCAAGCATATGAATTATGTTACACAGCGAACCATCAAATACTGGTGTGTCATCTCCTCTGGTGCCACTTGTGCTCCTTGGGAGTGTGGTCAGCATCTTGCAGGCAAAATCCTTCAGTGCTTTTCATCTGGTGCTTTTTCATCCTTGATAGCTCCTGCAGAGTGTTTTAGCATGAAGATGTTTCAGCAGTCATTACAAAAGCAAGTGAATCATTCAAAAAAAGCACAATCCATCCATCTTCTTTAGTCTCACCAATTAATAGCTGCTCAGGATGCTTTGCAACCTATAGTTGCTTAAGGGAAGAAAAATAACCAGACCCTTCCTATAGTGCTGTGCTGTCATTATCTTTTGTGTATTCTGCCCATGCAAGGAAGCTTTCTTAAATAAATGAGGCAATATGAAAAAGGTTCTGACATGGGGCTTTGAAGAAGGGGAGAAAAATTGTATAAGAAGGGAACTAAAAAACAGTTGGTAGACAAGATTATTTCTTATTATTGGAAACTTTTTTCTCTTTTCAGAAGCCAGTGGTCAGGGCCTGATTTGGTGGCCACACTTCTGCCTGCTGCTGCCCCTCCAAGCAAAGAGTGTTGGGGCCACCACAGTTTCCTCCACTTGATGGAGCTGTAACAGCCTTTTACTTCATGCTTCATGATTTGGAGTGTTTTGCTGCAGACTGTGCAAAATAAGGGACCATTTTTTAAAGGGAGCAGTGTTGCCTTTGTGGGCAGCCCAGGCTGGCACTGTGTGCTCATTGCTCCAGTCACAAGCTTCTAGAGCAGAGTCACTGCACCCTTTGGTGAAGCTCTGCCTTGGACATTGTCAGAGCACCCGGAGAAAATCCTGACCCACATTTGCCAGACCTCCCCAACCTGCCCACACCTGCTGACTGCAATCCCTCCCTCCCATCTTGCCTCCCAGTCTAAGGCATTGTGGCTTTTGCCATTGGACACATGCTAAGCAGGACAGCAATGACACATCTTGAGGGGAATCAACTCAATTCCAACCCATGTGGCATAGTTGGAGATCTGTGCCTAAGTGTAATGGAACATGATGGAAGCTAATTTAAAAGATTTGTGCTGTCTCATTAGGGTTTCATCATAAAAACCTTATGTTGTCTTACAAGCCTAAACAAGTGTGTTCACATGTAAAAATCAGCCATAAAGCTGCCTAGAGTAGTTAACATGTCTAAGCTGTCATTTGTAAGGGCTGCCTCAAGCCTGGATCCTCCAGGTAGGAATGGCCTTTCTGCTGTCCTCAAACGACCCTGCATAAGTGGGGAATCCCTCCTTCAAAATGGGAAAGAGAGACAAGTCCAGGGATCCTGCACTGACAGTATGTGGATTGGATGTTTCTCCATCTGGCCCTGACAGGAGCTGGGAATCAGAGGCAAAGAGTACTTGTTATCTGAGAGCTGTGCCAAAGATGTTCAGAGGTTAAGAGAGTGTAAATCTAGTAGGAGTGTTTCCTGGTCTCCTCAACCCCAGTTAGACTACAATTTTTAAGACAAAGTGAATTTCCTGTAGGACACAGGAGTCATCATGGTTTTCTACAGCGGAAAAAACTTACGGGCTGTGTCCCCTTGGCTGCCCCAAGGGAAAAATCAACATGGTTTAAATGGCAACTCTCCCCAGTGTCTGTCCAGGATGAGATTTTCACTCACTCAAACTGTGCAGAATTCAGAGTTCCTGCTGAAACTGGGCTTGTGCAGAAGTTATATTCGAGCAAGTCTCCCTAGGCAGGACGAGATGGCTGCTTTGGGTCTATGGGGTGATTCCAGCTGGTGTCTCCTTGCAGGCATCGGAGGTGGAGCGGCAGCTCTCCCTGCAGGTCCACACCCTCCGGGAGGACTTTCGGGAGAAGAATTCCTCCAGCAGCCAACACATCGTGCGGCTGGAGAGCCTCCAGGCCGAGGTGAGTCACCTGCCTCCCTCCTTCAGAGAGCAGCCAGGGCTGTTTGAGCTTGTATAATGACTTTCTCTGAGCTGAGCAAACAGCTGGTGGAGCCAACAGAGGGATGGCAGCACTGGGGAAAGGACTCCTCCAGCAAGGATTGCTCCATGGTGTTCTGGCTGGGCTGGCTCAGGGCACCATCCAGTGCTGTCTCGGCCACAGCATTCCTGCAAAATGAACAGATGAGAAAGATCTTCCGGGAGCCAAACCATGGCTGTGCTCCTGCAGGGCTGCTGCCCAGTACAGATTAATTCTAGTGGGCATGGTGGGAAGGTCTGCAAGGGTTTTTTTCCCCTGTTGCTCATGCTTGCAAAGAACGCAGCAATCCTCTCCTGCCTCTGAGTCATGCATTTGGGAAAGCAAGGAGCCCCTGCCTGATTTAATTCAGGTATATTTGCAGGAATGATACAACCTCCTTCCTTTTCCCTTCCCTGACAGGGTCACTGGGGATCACATAGGCAGGAACTAGATGGGTAGAAGATGTCCAGCTCTACTACCCAGCCACTTCTTTTATTTAAAAGCTCTCTGGAAAAGCTTTTCCTAAAATCTCTCAATTTCTTTTTTCCCACTCCCACCTGCTCCTTGCTGGTTCCTCACCTTTTCTTCCCCTCCCCTTGGTGTGGAGCAGCAGGTCCTTGAAGTAAGTATGGAGGCTTGGAAAGGGTTTGCCTGCACGTACATTGCTGTTACCATGCATGCCTGTCACTGTGCATGCCACACCTTCCCTTCTCCTTGCTGTCTCTTGCTTTCCAAACCCTTTCTCCCTTGGCTTTCCCTTGGTCCAGGGCTCATGGCAGAGCAACGTTTTTTTCTGTTGTATGGTTATTTACAGCATGTTCATTTCTGGTCTGCCCACCAAATATGAACTCTTGATGCAATCTCTCCATTAAACCTCTTATTTTTCTTTATCCAACCCACACAAATCATGACGGTGGTGGACAAAGACATCTCAGAAACCATTAGTCACCTCAGAGAAGCTTTCCAATACCTCCACAAGCCTTTATTCTTCAGAAATAGCAAGTCCACACACTTGGCTGATACTCCTTTGTGCAGCCAAATCTTTCCAGCAACCTGGAAAGCAGGAAAGAGACAAGGTCCCAAAGAGACCAAGAGGGAATTTGCTGAATTTGTCTATGCTCCGTGAACTGAAAGGAGGCCATAGGGAATATTTAGGGTTATACTGGACTGGTGGATGGCTGGCATACCAGAACCCAGATATCCTGTGTGTACTAATGTGGGAAAAGGCTCCTTCTTGGTTAAACAAGAAGTGACCTTGGCTAGTGCTGATTCATCCTTTGCACTGTTCCAGCTAACTGAGTCACGGAGGATTTGTTTGGTACACTGTCCCTCGCCTGAAATTACTGCCCTTGACAATTAAAAGAAATGAACCAATTTTAAAGGCAACCAATCACTGGGAGGCTAAAAATAAGCATGGCACAGAAAGGAGTCTTCACAAGTGAAAAGACAGAAAAATCCCTGGTGAGGACCTGATGAACACAACAATTAAGAACAGCTGTGGGCAGTACTGTGGCACAGTCCTGTGGGGAGCAGGATCCCACAGGCTCACCTTGGATCCCACTGACTCACCATTGATCCTGCTGGCTCACCCTGTGGTCTCCAGCACCCATACAGGAGAAAATACCACCATCAGGGACCAGCCAGGAAAAGTAACTAGTTTTGCCCAGTCTTATCAAATGTTAAGGTGCAAGAGGTGGGCAGGGCTGGTCTCCACTTAATACCTTTGAATATTCCTGCCTGCTCCCTGACCTGCCAGTGCACACCCAGCCCCTTTGGAGCTGCCCCTGCAGCCTGGGGAACAAAGAGTTTCCATTCAGAGCTTTCCTAAGCTTTAAACCACACACAGAGGTAGTTTTTCTCATACAGGTACAGAACACCTGTGTACATCCTTCTGCTTTTTGCTGTTTCATTTCTCTCTTTGGAATATCTCTGGTTCCTGGAAGGTCTGACAGGGCCCCTCTTTGCCCTGCAGATCAAAATGCTCACAGACAGGAAGAGGGAGCTGGAGCATCGCCTCAGTGCCATGATGGAGGAGAATGACCTGCTCCAGGGAACCGTGGAGGAGCTGCAGGACCGAGTCCTCATCCTGGAGAGACAAAGCCATGACAAGGATCTGCAGGTGAGGAGGCAGCAGTGAGATGGGGAAGGGATGCAGTAAAAGTCATGATTTGGGGTAAAATTTGCTGTGAACTGGGAGACAGAACAACTGGAAGAATGAAATGGTTCATCATGCAAGAGTGGCAGCAAGCAAGGTCCTGGATGTTTTCCACGGAGACAGGTAACAGGAGTATCAATGAGGCATTCTGACAGCAAAGAGCATCTTAGGAGGGAGATCTGAGCAAGAGAGTGGGGCAGGGTGCTGGGGAAATGAGGTAAATGCAAGAAGAATCAAGAGGACTCCCAACTGCAGTTCATTTTATTTAATTTTTTAATAGTAGAATTGGCTTCAAAAGGGGCTTCTCTGGACCCCGCTGTTCCAGAGGGCAGTCACTGGCCTCTTAGATCCCAGTGCTCAGGTGGTTTCCCAACAATCTCCATGGTGTTCACAGCCATGAATCACCAAATGTCACCCCCCAGAAAACAAGCTTGGCACCTCTGGGCCTTAGAGCAGAGCAAGATTTTTCCATTTCACTTCTGTGGGTTGCCAAGCACTGGATCCTCAGCTCTGCAAAACAACCCCGAATATTTTTTCCTTTTTTTAAATATATATTTGTTTATAATTTAAAAAAACATTTAGATATCACTTTCTTTTTTGGATTCACTTCCTGCTGTGTTGTTTTCAGCAAATTTCTTTACCTGAGTCCCAACTTCTTCACAATGTTCCTCATTTTAGTGCTGATTAACTTGCTATTTTTATCTTTCTGGATATTCTGGATTCTAAACAGTGTCTAATGAGACTTGGAGATTATTAAGCTCCAACAAACAGCAATATCAGCCAAGAGTACTTTCCTCCTGGCTGGAAACCCTGTTTTGTGTCACTCTTTCCTCCCTCCCATCTCCCTCACAAACCAAGAGATTGATCCAGTCCACATCACCTCCATTAATACTTTTCTGATTCCTTGGTTTTCTTCACAAGCTGCACCAAAGCCAGCTGGAGCTCCAGGAGGTGAGGCTGTCCTACCGGCAGCTGCAGGGCAAGGTGGAGGAGCTCAGCGAAGAGAAAAGTCTCCAAAACCTCAACACAACCAGCACATCCTTGCTCTCTGAGATAGAGCAGAGCATGGAGGCAGAGGAGCTGGAGCAAGAACGAGAGCAGGTATTTGCCCTCCAGCCCCTGGGAAAGCCCAAGGGCTTCTGTGACCAGTCCCAGAATAAAAAGGGAGTTTAATGCATTTGATCTGGATTTGTAGCTGAACCAAAGGCCAGAACATTGGGATCGGGGTGTGGCATCAACACACCCTTTTGACCATATGAAAGTAAACCTCTGCATCCATTTCAAAACCAACATGGCAAATATTTGTGAGGGCTGGCAATCACACGCTTCACTTTACCACGGAAGGAGGGTCTCCATGGCCCTGATGCCCCAGGCTAATGGCAGGCTCTGTTGTTACAGCTGAGGCTGCAGCTCTGGGAAGCGTATTGCCAAGTGCGGTACCTCTGCTCCCACCTGCGAGGGAACGACAGCGCCGATTCGGCCGTGTCCACAGACTCCTCGATGGACGAGTCCTCAGAAACTTCATCAGCCAAAGATGTCCCAGCCGGGAGCCTGCGGGCAGCTCTCAGTGAGCTCAAGAGACTGATACAAAATGTGCTGGACGGGGCAGACTCCACGGTAAGTTGGTGGCACAGAGAGGCCTTGGCTTGTGCGCGTCCCCTGGCCCAGAGCTTGCTGCAGGTTCTGCTGCATCTTGAAGGCCCTAGTCTCCCAGAAAACCTCTGTGGCTCACAGAGATGGGCAGTCACAGAGCACAGGCCACTCCTTGTGTCTCAAATGGTCAGCCAAGAGCCAAGCACGTGGGGTTTCATCCTGCACTACTCAGACCATCCAAAGTTTCAAGCTCATACAACCATCACTGGGAGTCGTTCTGGAAAATTAACAAAAGTAGGCTTACTTTGAGATTTTCAGTAAGTTAGAGTTTCAATAGGAAAATATTACAGATTACCTTACACATCAGTTATTTCCTTTGGGATTTTCCTGACCTTGCTTTATTAGCGATAGTATCACAAAAACATCATGACCCCTATGTCGGGCAGTTCTGTCCCTGTGAATTGTCTTTGGCTACCAATGTCTTGGCAGGAGCTGCCAAACTCAAGTCCGTGGCAGGTGAAGGCTTTTGCTGGCACAAGATGATGTCTGTAGGATGTGGCCCCAGGTTGCTGGGCAGGAGAGGGTGGCATGGAGGGACCACTCAGCATCCACAGGAGTGGAGAATTACAACAGAACACCTCACTTTTTGTTGTGGCTCAAATCAGGCCTGTTCCCATTCCCTACAAGCTGCTTGCATTGCCATTATGACTTATTTGGGGTGCTGTGGTGAGGAAAAGAGTGCAGCCCATGCAGGGAGCTTTGAGGGAGTACTCACCCTCCTCATTTAAGTACCCATGGGCTGAGTACAGAGATGAAGTTGCATTTGTTAAACAAAATGTAGAGAGTCCTGTAGAAGGTCCACAAACAGAGACTGGGCAGCAGGTCTCTGTAAATTTGATTTATGCCAAGGGCTGCATGTTCTTTGCATCTTGTGTAGAAGCACTACCCTTGGTTGAGCACATTTCCACTGTGGAGGTATATGGAAACAAAAAGCTCTACCAAAGTCACATTTTCACATTTTCTTCTTCCTTGTTTAGCACCCTCATCCCAAACTGGTGTCAAATTAATGCAATTGCCTTTTTAAAAGTGAAATCTGAGCAAGAGATTTCTCTCCCGCTCTCAGAGCTCTCGGCGAAGCGACGACGACACCTTAGAGGAACAGATCAGGAGAACAAGTGAGGATTCGCGAGCCCTGAGGGAATTAATGGAGGGAGAACGGGGGAAACTGAGGCAGAGTTTGGAGGAGCTGCAGCGACTGCACAGCCAGGTTAGCAACTCCACACTTTACATGTGGTCTTGTAACACCAGTGTTCATTCTCCAAGACATGCCTTCCATCAAAGAGACCAACATGATAAATAACTAAGGAGGATTTAAGCCAAAATGGTTGGATGAGGGAGACTTTGTTAAATCAAATGCAGAGGATTTAAGCATTTAGGATGAGAGTTTTTGACAAATTGTCTGGGGCCCATCTGAAGCATCATCTCAAGCAGCCAAACTTCCTTTAAGCCTTTCTCCAAATCCGCATTTTAGCCAATCTCTGTTGCTTAAGTTCTTCTCAGCGGAAGACCCCAAAGTACAGGGCTGCTTGGTATGGGGTACTGGAAACCCACACGTATCCAGGCTGACCTGAACTGCTGCACTGAGCCCTTGTGAGGGGTGTGTGCACCTATTCCATGGATATAACATGGAATGTTATATGGTGTGCATGGAGCAGGGCTTGACTCCTTCCACGGCAGCATAACAAAACCCTCGGAAATGCACTCCCAGAGAATCCTAGTCATGGCCAGGCACCAGGCAGCACCCCAGGGACCAGCTGAGGCAACCCCAACAGCAAGGAATGATCCAAGAGATCACCAACTCCACACCCAAAGCACAGAATCCCATTGCATCCACACCCAGCACAGCTCTGTCTGTCTGAGGCCCTATGCCAAGAGCAGCAAATGGAGACAGGCATCCAAAGAGATGCTTGACAGTCCTTGTCTCTGTGGAACAAGACTCCAAATGCTGGAAGGGATCTGGAGGCTTCAGCAGAAGCAGCAGCAACTGCACTGGAACAGGGAATGGGATTAATGTCCTTGGCTGGTCTTCCCAGCAGTGCTGTATCACCCTTTGGAACATAAATAGAATAACACATCCCCATTCAGAAAGTCAGCACAACCTGGGGTCTGAGAGCCTTGTGTAGGGCTGTGGAACCTCCTACCATGGGACCAAAGAGAAAATAGTGAGAGCATCATTAAATACCCTGGCAGTGATGGCTGCATGTGTGTGAGAGTGGGAAATGTCTTGCTGCCACAGCAGCTGATGAGGGGCTGAGGGGGAGCAGCTCTGGAGCCCATCTTTCCCAAAGACTGCTCCTCTCAGCAATATGGCCACCATAAGAGACCCTTTCGAGGGTCCAGACTTCTGCCCCCAGTGAGACATGAGTCCAGACACTGCTGTGGCTATGCTGCCACAGTCCTGTGCACCATACACAAGCCCCCCTTGCCCTTAAAGACACCTGAGATGGAGGCAACAAGGGCTCAACCTCTGCAACCTGGCAGTGCTGACAGATACCCTTAGAGGCTTATTCACAGATTTTAGGCTTGTCTGATCTCTCCAACCAGGAGGGACCACAATACCGGCCCTGGATTGCAAGTCTGGAATCCTGTGTCTGCTTTTAGGGGTCCCTGACTACCAAAGCTCCTAATACTTAGTAAGCAAAGGGAGGACTGAAATTCTATTTTCTTCTCACACCTCTGTGTGGTGTGGAGAAAGATGGGGCACAGCTACAAATGCAGCAGCCATTACTCTCAGAGAGGCATTCCAGCCTCACATAGCAAGTACATGTCTCCCACAGTTTTTGCCTGTTATCCAGCCTCACACTTGCTCCAGGTTAATAATTATTCTTGCCTCCTATTGAAGAGGCAACATCATCTTCTGTTCAGTGCTACAGAAAATTGATGCATGTGGAAATACAGTCCACCTGGGGGAAGCAGTGCTCTGCTGCCTCCTCATCCCTCTGTTCTGGCACTGGTATTGATACAATCAAAGGGGAGATTCTTCTAAAATGTTTTTTAGGACCTTGTAGCACATTCACACACCTTCATTGCTCCTGCCCAAGAGCACAGTAAGCAGGTGGAGATAGGAGTCACCTCCCTCTCTGTCTACACTGAGAAGCTATTTCACACCTTCTGCCTGTTTGTTTCCTCCCATTCCTACCTGAAGCACAGACAGAACCAATTAAAATCCCAAACCTATCTCCAAATACCATGTTTTGGGCGTCCAGATCCTGTCTTCTGGAATTTCTGTAGAAGTGCTCAGCACCTTTCACATCACCCCACCACCACTGCTCTCTGTCACATTGCTCCAAGGTGCCCCCCATATAGGGCTGAGGGAGAGCACAGCTCCCCAGTGCTCTGGCAGCCCTGGCACAGCTCCCTGGTTTCCTGGAAGCCCCAGCACGGCTCCCCAATCTTATGGGGAGTCTCTGCACAGACAGGATGCATTCGCACCCTCCTCCCCCTGGCCCAGCAGTAATGGCAGATCCTCCCACACCATGGATATGATGAGCCCTTTTTGACTGTCTGCCCTCTATTTAAAGATGTCTTTGAAGATTCAAGCACTACTGAGCTGCATTTAGAGGCAGGAGGTGGGTCAAACGCTGGAAGAGTTTCCAGGTGGTGGAGTAACATAACAGAGCATGTGTATGCCCTAGACAAAGAAATTAAATGTGTATGAAATACTGTGAAGCTGTGCTAATGCAATCCTTGCATGATTTCACACCCTATTAACTCACTCTGCACAGGACCAAAATGATAGATCATTTCTCAGACTGTTTAAGACTCCGCACATATTTTAAAGTCTAATTAAAATTGTAAGATGTGTAACACCTTCCATGGCATGAAAGGGAATTTTCACATCCTTTGTCTACAGCTTCATATTACTTCAGGACACATAATGGTGCCTTCAAAAAATCTTATTTGCTGGTAAATTATGTTAGCAATAATTTAACCCTGGGAAGATCAGAATTACAACAGGCAGACTCAGAGGATAGGTGCACAAGACAAACTGCTTGGAGAGGGGCAGTTTTTTAGCACTGATGCCATACTGACAGCAAAGTCACAGGTGGGTCCTGCCCTGCACAGCTTTCAGTGCTATTTCTGCATGTTACTAAGGCCATCCTGGTGACACATTTTGCTCAGGCCAGCATCCCAGAGCAAGCCAGCACATTTCATGGAGGGTGGCACCAGCAGTAACCCCCCACACAGCAGACACAGGGGATCTGTCCACCTGCAGATTGGCCCATGTGGCTTTGCCCCCGCCCCCCCATGCACCATGTGGTGCATTTTCCTGAGCAGCCCTGGGTTTCACAGCCTCCCTCTGCCCACAGGTGACGCTGCTGAGTGTGGAGATGACGACGCTGAAGGAGGAGCGGGACCGGCTGCGCGGCGCTGCCGAGGACAAGGAGACGAGCGAGCGGCTCCTGCAGGCCATCAGGGACCGCGACGAGGCCATCGCCAAGTGAGTGGCACCAACAGCCAGGGCCAGGCTGGGGCGGCACTTGTGGAGTGCCTTGACAGGAAATGCCTCTGGAGTGGTTTTTTCCTGCTCTCCACAGCAGCTGTGACAAAATTTTATCTTGGCTTTGCTGGCATTGGGAAATACTGCCAGGAGCTTGGGAGCAGGGCAGGAGATGCTAAAGGCAGAGCTGCCCCATGGCTCGATTTGGGGCATTTAGGAGGATTCTGTGAACCATGTTTGTGCCATCCCTAGTGCTGGTATGAGTCACAGCAAGGTGGAGAGGACTTCACGGAGCCAAATGGCAGCACTAGGTCTGCCCTATTTGTTGTATTTTTCTTCCTTTGCTATCCCACACAGCCCTGCTTTCCTGACCATCCCCATTACAGCCTGCTTGGGCTTCTTCCTTAAACCATTCCTCTGGTCACTCCCTCTCCTTTTCTGTTCCAAGGTCTTTTTTGCATCTCCAGTCCTGTAATTCTCTGGTTCTCCTTTTGGGATTCTCCCACTGGTTTGGCTCTTTATTTTGTCCATCCTCCTTACAGATCTGTGCAGTTCTGCTCCCCTGTACTCCAAATCCCCCTCCCCCAGCTCAGTCCTTGGGCTTGCCAAAATGCCCTGAGCGCTCCTTGCTCAGAGGAGAGGGACAGACACTTTTACCCCTCTGTGCTCTGCTAGAAAGCATTCATCTGATAATCCCATCAACAAGCAGGTGGGCCAGGGCACCACCAGTCCAACTTCTTAGGGAAAAGCCTAATACTCAACCCCTGAGCAAGAGGAGGAGCAGGAGATGGTTGCACCTCTGAGGGTGCAGGACCTAAATCAGCCTGCACCATCCTTTTTTTATAAGTGGCCCATTCGTCCGTGCTGCCCTTGCCAGGAGAGCTGGCTACCAAATTCCCATTGCTGTCCTGTGTAACACCTCCATCTGTTGGCAAGGATCAGAAGCATCCCAGCTGTCTGCGGGGCGCAGGGAGGTAGTTCTGTACGTGTGGGCTGCTGACTCTGCCGTGGCTATGGCAACACTCTGCCGCTGCGATCAATCCCCTGGAAACATCCAACCAGCAGCAGGGAAGTGTCGTGACAAAAGGCTGCTTCAGGTGCCCGAACCACAGCGGGAGTGGAAGGGCACAGCTTCCCCAGTCCACTGTGTCCCTGCTGGACAAAGCATCAGTACTGGGAGCTGGCTGTCCTGCAGCGCAGGAGCCCCAGAAATGGGGCACAGGCAGGGGGATTAAGGAGCAGAAAGTGGCAGCAAGTGAAAGCAGACAAGTGCATCCTGTCACCGGAAGTGAAAATATCCCTCCCAGACCAAGTGGGCTGGTCGCTGCCTGGGGAGGTTCATGATTTTCTTCCCATCTCACACCTGAAGGGTTAAGTTGCTTTTGTTGAACCCATCCCCCCAAAAATCCCTAACTGAACAGAAATAAAGTCACTGCCTGAGGCAGACATCTGGTGTGGAAAATGTTTGCTTTAAGAAGCAATAGGAAAATAGGATCCCTTCAGAGGAAGTGTTAAGCAACCAGTACCTGGAATATAAACACAAATTCCCAAATTGCTCTTCTGCAGGGGAGCACAAGGGAGCTATTAGGAGACAAGGAATTAGCTACAGTTAATAAGAGGCAATTATTTCTCTCGAAAATGTTTGCAAGGAAAGATGGTTCCCAGCAAGTCATGTTGCAGTTTTCTATCACACAGCAGTTAATTGAAAACTTAAGCTTTGTGCTCACCTGGTGTGGTCCCAGCGTGGTGAGCAGAATTTTCCAGCTTCGGCAGCTTAGGAAATTGCTCCATCCTAAAGGACAATTCCTCTCGCAAGCAAGGAGCAGCTGGAACATCCCAGCCACTGAGTACTTGGGGCTCTTTGGGTAACCTTGTCCATGGCATCACATGCCCAATGGCCACCAAATGTCTGGGAAGAAATGCATCAGAGGTGTTCCCAAGGGCTGGGACAACTCCACTGAAATTGGGAGCTTTCCTTAAAGCCTAACATTTAATTCAAACAATTTTAACAGTTTTTTCAGTCATTCTTAAAAAGTATATGCTGTGATGAGCTCTCTTTTTTAATTTCTTCCTTCAGTCCAAGTTCCAAGTGAAAGCACAGTTGTATTTAAGAGGGTTTTTTATATTTATTTGTTTTATATCGCAATTTATTGATCAAGTGATCAGACACAGGTCATTTGATTTTTAGCACCTACCATCTGTATTCTTTATGCATATAAACAGAAGAAAAAGAAAAAATATTTGTATATAGATTCTACCTTGTTTTAGATCTTATTTTATTGGAAAATCTTGCACATTATCCAGGAACACTATTCTCTTACACAGCAGTGTATCTGATTTTCTTCTAGTATTCTTTGCAGTGTGCTTATCAGAAATTTGCTGGTTTTAAAGTAATAATGTCAAAAATTCTGTTCTACTCTTCAGATTAATATATTGTCTAGAATACAACAGAGATGAACACCTTAGGATGTGGCGACTTGCCAGTGAAAGACATACATTTTAGACTGGTTTAGATATGCTTAACTCTTTGTTTAAAAAGAAAAGAGTGCCATGCCCTGATTTCTGTCCTCGCAGGAAGAATGCAGTGGAGGTGGAGCTGACCAAGTGCAAGATTGACATGATGTCCCTCAACAGCCAACTCCTGGATGCCATCCAGCAGAAGGTGAACCTCTCCCAGCAGCTGGAGGCCTGGCAGGTGAGCATCCCGGCAGGGCAGGGGCTGCGGGACACATGGGCCCAGGGCCACTTGTGGTGGAGTGTCCCCCCTCCAAAGCCTGTGGGTTTGTCATGTTCTCTGCCTGAGCATCCATGGATTGGTGTTTGGGGATATTTGGTTTTGGCTCTGCAGGAGCCAGCAATGCTGTGGGGCCCAGGGGGTGAGCTGCCCTCCCCGCTCCAAGCCTTTTGGCTGCAAGCTGTTAATTCTACAGCTCTAAATACTCATTTAAAATGGAGAAGCAGACTGTGCCTCCTGGCAGAATGGGAAATGTGCACATTGCTCTGCCCTGGGGTGGGGAGGGGTCTGTGCAGGAAGTGTCCCTAGGCAGGCACACCTTGGGTATGTGTGGGCACAGCATGTCTGTGCATTTCCATGATGGAGCAGAAAGGTGGGAGAACGAGGTTGTGCTGATTGTCGCTGCACTGTTTTCATCAACTCCAAAGATCCATCAAGAAGGAGAAGTTAAAATCCCCGTTCTTCACCAAGGTAAAAAAACCAAAGCCATGGCAGTTCCACAGCTGCCCTGGAGATGCTCTGCATAGGATCAGTAGGGAAAACTCTTGTGAAGGTATAGACCCCTTGAGGGCAGACAAAGCTGCCTCCTCCCAGAACCAGCACCAAGGGAAGTCTACTTCAGCAGAAAATAAAGCAGACTCAAGAGAAAAGGTTTGTGCCATTTATAGTGATTTGTTGCAGACCATGCAAGACCCCAGCTCTACTAACAGCCAGCCTGACCAGTAGAAACCTTTTCCCATACAACCTTGCTCCTGTTTCAACTCCACTGTGTTTTCGTTTCTCTCTCTCTTTTTTTTTTTTTTTTTCCCTTTCCTTTCTTTTTTTTTTTTTTTTTTTTTTTTTCTCCCTTTCCTTTCCTTTTCTTCTTTTCTTTTCTTTTTCCTGCTTACAGTTTGCTTCCTCAGGGCTTTTTACTATCTGGCTCCTTTGGTTTCTGATCTAGTGGCCTTTCTCAGTTCCTGTACCAACAGCTTTAGTCGTACACCCCTCCTGCCTTTGAGGTGAGCTTCCCACACCCACCATCCCCTCTCCATCTGCTGCCACCATCACCCACATCCTTCTCTGCCTTCACCATCATCTGGAAAGAGGGGCCAGTGGGGGTCTTCATCACCCACCAGTATTCCACACACACTCCCCATCTCAGCACCAGGCCAGGGGCAGCATCCTGCACCCATGGTGAGGCTTTACCAGGGCATCATGGGGAAAGCCAGGCTGACGTGCACATATTATTAACCCTCTATATCCACATATTTAGTATCTGGAAAGCTTCTTGAAAGACAAACTGGGATTTTACTTCTCAGCCTTATTGTCTAGTAAGTGACCCTCAGTGCTCATAGGAGCTGTCTGGATCCAAGTTCAGTCTGGACGGATGGTATAAAGTGAGACCTATTTAGTGCCAGAATAAACCCAATTTAGGGGTTAAGAACAGATCCTATTGCAGTAACCCAGCAACCCCAGACCTGTTCCCATCAGCTCTCTGAGCTGAGGCTCAGGCCCACTTCATGGCAGTAAGTTGTCTGCAACATACTGACCTGAGATGTTAGTACACAGCAGCAAAGTAGTTTCTAACCACCTCATGTCCCCTCAACAGCAGCTCAGCCACAGAGGCACAAAACAAGTCGGGTGATTTATGTATTTTGGGGACTCTTTTGCAAAGGGGTTTGCAGAAGGTGTCTGGTAAAATAGGATAAGAGTCTTTGCTTTAGCTGGGCATAATTGGAGTCTTTAATCTGGTAACATTTTGCTCTTGCACACTTCTAGTCTGCATTTCACCAAGGGCCATCAACAAGATTGCAGTGTTCTCTAAGGACATTATCATACAGACTATAAAATAGGACTCAAGCAAAAAAACCTCCACATCCAAGTGCTTTGCCCCAACTCACATTTGACAGACAGGGACCCAATGCAATGCACTCTCAATAGTGCATACTGTATTTTTATATATATGTAATATTTATATATATATATATATATATATATATATATATATATAAATATACATATAAATCATTCTCGTCCCTTGTTGTATGGTTGATCAAGGACACAGATCTGCCATGCAGGAGCCTGGGTACCTACTTCATTTAGCAGAAGAGGCACCTTAAAAATTCAAGTGCTGTACATTTTCACATGGCAGCTTCAGCTCTGAAAAATCTGTCTCACTGATATTTCATACTGATGTTCACCTCAACCTCTTCAACTCTCCCTCTGCCTTTCCTCTCTCCAGCCCTGCTCTAAAAAGACCCAAAGCTTCCCCAGTCTGTGTAGCTCTGCACCCTCCATTTCCCCCAGGGGAAGTCCCCATACTAAATTCAGGTCCAGGTCATGGCTATCAATTCTTTTCCCTGCATAAAATGCTGCAACAAGAAATTAGTCATTATTACGTTTCCAGTCCCAGCTGGCCAATTTGATTCCAATACAGAGCAGCTGGGGCACCTGCTGGGCGATGGCAGCACCTTCCCTTCAGTCCTGGGGCTGCCCTGACAGGCTGCCCCTCTCCAGGTGCTGAATGGACAGCACTTCCACCACTCCAGCCTGTCCTTGTTCTCTCTCACCAGACAGTGTCCTCAGGCCTAATCAGGGGATTCCTCCTGTGGGGCTTGTTTGTGTACACACATTTTCACTAAGTTGTGATTTATTATGCAATTGTAGGAGAAGCAATAGATCTGAAAGTTTAAAATCTGTAAAACTGATAGCCAGGTTTTCAAGGAACATGTTAGCACGTCATTAGTGGCAACAGAACTGCATAATTATTTTCTATAAAGCAGCTTCACTGTGGTGCAAACATGGACAGAATCAGAGCGCTTCTGGTACATCTGAAAAGCCACAGTTCATGTTGAGCTGTCAGTCAGAGCTCCCACTGTTACGCTGGCTCTAGGGGAAGGAGGGACCTAAGGGACGAGCTCAGTTCTGTTTGGTGAGTCTGGTGCAAAGCACAGGAGGGACCTGGTGGACCCACACCTGCTCCAGCCCCTCAGCACCTTCCCCAAAGAAGTTCCACTGACAGTGGCCATGCAGCAGCTCTGCCACCCCTGCCTGTCCACTTGGTGTGCACACAGACCTGCTCAGCACAGACCTCTGTCCTTCCTCTGGCCTTTGCTTTCAGCTGCATTTGTTCTTCTTATTTATTTCTCCCCCAAAGGGGACATCTGCAAGCTGCAGACAGCAGAGAAACAAAGCTTAGGGCTGGCACAGAGTCCCAGTCAGGCACAGTGTTCCTGTGCGAGACCACCTGAGCAATTTATCTCTCAGAGTTATGTGATTGATCTTCCTCACTCCCTGAAGAGCCTCATGGCAGCAAGCACAGCTGAGCCCGCTGTCGGGTGGGGACACAGACACATCCCCACTCCTGTCATCCCTGCTCCATCTCATCACTGCACGTTTCATACCCATTTCAGCCGCCCCAGGCGCGAGCTCCTGTCGAGCATCAGCTACCACTAATGCCCCTGTCCTCTCCCTCTGCTGCAGGATGACATGCACAGGGTCATTGACCAGCAGCTGATGGACAAACACCCGAAGGAATGGAGCCAGCTTGCTTATTCCTTCTCCAGTGGCTCCGGCGCCAAGCGGAGTGCCAGGCCCTCCCCTGCGTTCAGGCCGGAGCAGCAGGGGGATGAGCCCGTCGGGGCCGAAGGAAACCGTCTCTTCTCCTTTTTCAAGAAAAATTAATTTGAAAAAGAGAAAACTCTCCAGCGATTCCTGCAAGATGGGGAGTGGGGCAGCTGCCCAGCTTGCTGATGGACCCAAGTCTAATCCACTGAGTAAAAAAGAAGGGGGCAAAGGAGTTAACCCTTGAGACTCTGCACTATTTACATGGCACCTGGTCTGCACCAAATGTTTACATGAATTGGAGATTTGCAAACTGACAATGTGATTCTAGTAGAAAGAAACTTTTCTTATTCTGTAAGTGAAGTGATAAACTTCAGGGTATATTTTAGGCGCTTTGACGCAGTCCAGTTTCTGCTGTGAAGAATACTCTGATTGTCTTAAAAGCATTCTTATGCTGGAGAAGGAAATAAGCAGCCCCAAAACAGAGCGGTGCAGGGGATTGAGAACTGCTGTCACAGCGAGCACAGGAGGAAGAAGGCGGCTTGAATGCAAGAGTACAGAGGGGAGTAATTTGTACTGCCCTGGCAGCTGTGACATCCTTCACCCATCCCACTGAGACTGGAGTCACTCTGGCCCCAGCATTACCATGTTCCGACAAATGTAGCTTTCTCCGTGGTGGAAGTTGAGCCCTAGCTGCAGATCCTGCCTGGGCACCATCTCCCCTGGAGTTCTGTGGCTGTTCACCCCCGCTGGGATCCAGGCTCCTCGCAGCTCAGGGCAGGGGACAGATAGCTGGTGTCACTGTCTTCTCCAACTCCCCTGTTAGAGGTAAGAGTTGCAGGCTGTAGCTACAGAGATTTCTCCCCAGGAGACTGACTATCTACAACAGATTACAGACAGGATAAAAGTTGTGCATGTTCAGTCCGGGGGCACCTGCTGTTCCTCCAATGGCCAAAAGTAGTTTGGGAGCTTCAGCAAGTCACACATTTCTCCCCAAAGCCATACAGTCTCCCAAATAGAGTAAGAAAACTGTCATTTTAACTGGATACGCCCCCAAAAGCCTAACTAATAATTCACTGAAAGCCTCACAATTATGTCAGTTGGTCTTTGACACTGGGTTGATCCTCAGAAAGCACACTAGCATCTGCCTTCACTGAAGCTCAAGGCCATCAGGGTGTCTACAAAGCTCTGGAAAGCCTGCAGGTTACTCTGCCCTATGCAGTAACACTGGCTGTGGCCTGACAGAAAGGAGTATTTGTCCCTGCCTGTGGGTCAGTTACTACTCAGCCCTTTGGTGATTTTGATCAAAGATGATCAGAGCCTGCTTTGCATGACTTGATCAACAAGAAGGAACATGGCTTTTTTGGTGTATGCACACAGCAGTGCTGGAAATCCTGCAATACTCAAGTAGGGACCTTCCCTCTGCACTGGATGGGCACTTTACAGCTCTTGTCTTTATCAGTCTACCATCATGAGCACCAGGCTCATCAGTTCAGAGATACCCTGCTGTTGTCATGCAGTTTTCACCCATTCTCCCAGCTCAAAATACCCACAGGTCCCAGTTTGTTTTATGCTGCTTTAAAGAGGCCACCACCTGCACTGTCCCACAGCAGACAGAGCTGGGTGCACCTTCAGCTCTGCCTTGCTCAGCAACTTTGGCGCTAACACACCATCCCACAGGGGCTGCTGTCTCTGCTCACTACTTACAGGAACAAGCTTTCTACTAGAATAGGTACCAAACACCTTCTAAGCAGGCTGATGGCTTGAGTTTTAGTATTATTCAGCTTACCTGTGGGATAGAACATCCTTAATACCTCAGTACAAATATCCTTTCTGCCTACTAAGATTTGAGGATTCTCATCTTTCCTTGTTAGCATGAAACAACCACTCTGGTATGAAAGCATCTTGCACAGAGGCAGCTCTGGGTTGCAAGGAGCAGAGTGCTCTGGGATTGGCAGTGATGGTAAAGAGTCGAGTGGTAAAACCCATCTACATGAAAACAATGAACCCTGGATTGCAGAGCCTGCTTCAGGAAATACTTGGGCAAAGCCCCACCAATACAGCTTGATGCTTATGGGGAAAGATGCTCACAGGCAGGGAAGGAAACTGAACCTTGGCCTCTCCTTTCTAGGCAATGCTCAGCTGTTGAGTATCTGCTTGTACCCACTTGTGCAGGTGAGAGGAAGGGCTGCAGTGCAGTGCCATGTGCTCTCAGGATGGCAAGTCCTCATCCTCCTGGCCTGCCTGTATTGTGACTCTGGACAGGGCAGGGACATGAGGCACATGCTCAGCATCTCCTGCTGCCAGGACTCAGTCACACCCACGTGCATTACCCTAACCTGTGATACCTGCAAAATGGGGCGTGGCTTCATGATGCCAGTGACACCTGGGAACAGTGAGAACGATGCAGGAGTGAACATCTTGGTCCTCAGGGACCTTTCTTCTGCTGTCAGTTGTAATTTCCCAGACCCTACCAACTCTATTCAAGCCACATGCCCAGCAGTTGTGTGGGACTCCACCCCAGTGAAGATGAATGGATGGATGGATTGATGCAAACCTAAGGCAAGGGCCTTAAGTTATCCCATGAAGATGCAGTAATGAGATGAAGAAAGGTGCCTTCTGCTACATGTTTGCTGAGGAAAGTGACTCATTCACTTGCAGGGGTAGGCACAGCACATCTCTTCATTTAAGGAGAATCCTTAATCCCAGTGCAATTTTATTTATTTAACAAGAGTGATGGAAGAGATTGCAAGAGGAAAGTCAGCATGTTCTAAGGTGCTAGTTGGGTATGGTTTCTTTAAACAATCCCCTTAACCCTAAAGACTTAGTTGCACTACTAAACCCAGAGATACAAGAGAACTGGGTGTAATGAACTGGACAACACACCAAAGGAGACCTCCTTGTGCTGAGCTGCTACTCCACAGGAAGAGAAACTGCCTTAACATAGCAGCTAGGTTTTGTTGTTCTGTCTTCAGAAACCTCACCCGTGCAGTCCTTCACATTCATTTGTCATGTTGTGTTTTAACAAGGTCCCCACTACTTCACCCTGTGCTGTCATTAACACACTCACCTCCATCCTGTCATGGCCAGGAGCCTGGAATCAGCCTTGCAGTGCTCGTTAGAAGACACTTCACAAGTGGTACTTGACTCTTCTGAGACACACACAGTGTAAAGGAAACATCACCATCATTGCTCCGGGGATGAGATGGAGGAAGCACATTAATCCAGCAGGTACTCAGGATCCCAAAGGAGATTTAAGGAGTGGGATCAGCAGCTCCAAACACAACCCTCAGCCTTGCTTTTGAGATAATGGCAAATAAAACAGTAGTGCTGCACAGTCACTGTTCAAATATTGCACAGAGAAGAGATGCCTGCTGAGATTAAGGTTACAAAGGACTTTCTCACGGCTGAGTAACAGGTGACTGGGCAAATGTTTGTTATGCCAGCCTGAGGGAAAAAGGATCAGTCTCCCCTTCCTAAACTCTGCAAGGGAAGCAGCTGTAAACAAGGAACAAATGTAAATGAAAGGCAAGTCACTAGCACTTTATCTTCATACAAACTTAGATCAGCAACTTGCCATGGAGATGAATCAAGAAGTTAATGACAAACAGAGTCATTCTGCACAGAGAGCAGGAAGTGAGGCTGCAGGCAGGGCCACATGCACTTGTCCTACTTAGAACGGTAAATTCCAGATATGCCTCTCCATCAGGCAAACTCTCTACTCCCCACTCGGCTATAAAAAGCAAGATTGTTTGAACCAAAAAGCCAAGAAAGGAAGTGTCTGCGTGCTGCAGCAATGATTCCCTTGGATTGAGAGGGAAAAAGCACACAGCAGGGATAAGCAGAAAGAATGTACCTATAGATATGTACATATACCACAGTGCTGTAATTTTTGTATGTAGCAGTCATGTAAATAAATGTACTGTTTTTATAAGATACATATTATAAAAATCTATAAAGGCATATTTTTAGTAAAAACAATGCTCTACTTCTTTTGTAAATAGTTGTCTTCAGAATAAAACAGATCATTTATACAATACTGTCTCAGCTCTCACCACTTTACTGTGCCCAGCTGCAAAACGAGCTCATTTTTTGAACTGTCACTTAACACCCAACAGAATCTTTGGTGCTGCATCATCCCATGAAATTCAGCCCCTTTGTGTTTAGGGAGAGAAGGGGCCAGGGCAAAAGCATTTGAAACATTTGTATCTCTTGGTGCACGGGAGAACATCAAGGTGGGTAAATCATCTCACCTTCCAGCCATGTGTGTCCTTTACTGGCTGTTGTATGGAGGCAGATTCAAACGGGAACAAGTTTAGACACAAAACACAGACAGTGACACACCCACAGCTGGCAGCAGCTGCAGCTCAGACCATCCACAGGTCCCCAGGATTCCCCTCTACCTACTCCCACCAGAAGGGTGCAGATGGAGCAGAGGTGCCTTCCCAGAGCAGGTTTCCATTACATTCCTCAGGACCACCCTGGGCAGCAGGGCAAGGGGATGCTGAGGGCACAGCCATGGCTGCAGGTCCTGCACACATTAATTAAACACACATTAATTTCCTGGGAAAGCGAGGAGAGACTCCAGATGCTTTTTAGTCACCTCAGGAGGAGGAGCTTTCAAAGCTCACTCAATACAAAAGATTACAGTACAATCACAGGCATCTCACTTCACACAGAAATAAGTTACCAGTTCCACCTTGCTCTTTCATTCAAACTAAAACAGCAACTAAACATTTGAAAGCATTAATTATGGTTTTCTTAATATCCCATCTCAGGAAATAACACTTTACACACAGCAGCAGAGCTCACCCCTGGCTTGCCACCCTCTACCTCGAGGTGCTGGACAGCAGAGGAAACAGAGCCTCAAAAAAAGATTTGGCAGCTTATAACCTTTATTTTTAGTTTCTTAAAATTATTTAAAAAGCATAATTAGAAACCTTCATTACAGAAATAATCCTAGCAAAAACCAGTTAGACATTCCAATGCTCAACATTTAGGAAACTTCACATCAGCACCACTAGAGACACAGTCCCCACCCCTTCCAATTGAACAGTGATGGCAAGAGCAGAAGTAACTGCTCCTCTACAGCCAGCTCTGGGGAGAAAAAAAAAAAAGAAATTCCCACTTTAAGCCAGGAAGCTGAACCTGGATTGATGGAATTCCAACCACGGTCACAAAAACCTGGACTCAAAGAGGACCAATTTTTCCATATAAGAGAACACTCCAGGCTTGGGTGCACCATTTCCTCATTTTATTGCATCATTTCCAGTAAATTCAGACATGTTCTTTACTTCTGCCTATATGAAGTTACTCCCTCCTAGTCTGCACGCATGCTACCAACAAGAGTCCCAAAGTAACACAGCTGGGCCCCTTAATGTGCAGGGGGCAACCCCACAGGACAGCTCCACTCCCACAGGGACCCTCTGGGGACTGGCCCAGCTCCTCCCAGCACACACCACATTCCACACTGGAGAGCAGACAGGATGGACTGGTGTGACCTAAGCCAACACTTTCCACAGCCACTCAAGTCTTACAATTTCAGAGCTCACTCCAGCAGCATCATCCCAGCTCACTCGAATTCTTGGGTTACCAATGCAAGATATGTGAAGAAAAGAGATGGGTGAAGGCAGCTGGATACATATCCCCAGCACCTGAACCGATTAAAAAACCCATGTGCTACACATTCATTGTTTGCACTTCGGAAAAAGTCTTTAAAGTGATTGTGATGTGATTGTATGATCAGGGCTCTTACCACAACCCGAAAAAGCTAAAAAAATGCAGGCAAAATAAGTGACTAAAATTTAGCCTCTCCTGGGGGAAGGGTGAGGAAGGGAGAGAAGTGGGCTGATTCCAAGCTCATGGACATGGGTGAATCACATCCTACCAAACTAAGGCCAGCAATTCCATAGGGCCACTTACTAGCACATGGAGTAGGTCCACCTTCAAGGCCTTAAAAAAAGTCACACCCTTCATGCCTTTTAAGGAAAAATTATTTTTAATATTATTTAGGCAATAATTCAGGTGCTGAGCATGTCCTTTCAGCCCAGACGTTTGATATTTTAGTTACACACACATACACTCTTCACCTTTAACTACATCTATTCAGGCTGAGGAAGTGAGCCCTTGTTTTCCCAAAAAGGCTGACAAGGGCCAAGAAAATGTTGCTGAGCACAGCAAGCCCGGTTTGTTTCCAAGTGTGATCCTCCACCACCACATAACCCAAGCAAGCAGCTTCCCATTTCTTTGCATTAAACAGCAGTCCTCTTTCCTAACAGAAGAATCCTGGGAATGATCCTGCAGTTTTCATATTCAGACATCAAGAAGAAAAGCTGGATTTTTTTCATGCCTTTTCTCTCTCAAAAACAAAAGCTTTGCCACCAGAATTCACATTCAAGTTCAGATTGCCTATTTGTGGACAGGGCAACAAGGAGACGTTTGGGGTTTTTGGCAGATTCACGTGATTTTTGTTCTTCTAAAAAGAAATGGACCCTCACTTAGGACATTGGCAGAACCAGAAGCAAAGGTCAAAGTAGTTAAACTTTGCTTTAAAAAAACCAAGATTTTATCCAAACAAATCCCACTTCTGAAGGTCAGTTTGTTTTCCAGTATCTTGATACAAACTACAGGAGAGCACAGGTACAGCTGGGCTGCAGCACAAGGAGGTGAAACCCAAGGATCCAGCCACAAATCTGGACGATGGCAAGCTGAAATTCCAGGCCCCAGCAGCAGCACCAGCTACCAGCCCAGAGGCTGGTGAAGTGAAACCCCAGGCTCCAGCAGCGACACCTGCAATCCTGGTACCTAGAAAAACACAGACTGAGCCCCAGTAAAAGCCTGGGACTTCAGGAGAAGCCAGAGGCCCCAGGGGCACCAGTTGCCAGCCTGGAGCCCAACAGAAGTGCAGCTGGAGGCCCCAGGAAGCAGTCACTGCTAGCCTGGGACCAACTTGAATTAAGAACTTTTAAACTTTTTCTTTAAAAAGATGAACTCTGCAGTCCATGATTGGTTGACATTAAGAAGGCAGAAGCCAAAGCGACAACAGGTAGGCGAGGCTGGTTAAAGCAATATACATTATATACAAACTCTTGGGTTAATCAGTCCACTTGGTAGGCAAAGTCCTTCTTGTCTACAAGGCGCACTGGAATGAGCAGGGGAGGAGAGGGGGGCAAGATTCCATCCGATACCTTCTTGGCACTGCAGTGGTAAGGTGCCAGCGCCTCTTGATAGAAAACATGGAGAAAAAATAATCTTTAAATAACGGCACAAAACTGAGAAAGTCCTCCCAAAGCCTGCCCCAGTAGAATTGCCCGAGTCTAGCTGGAGGGGCTGATCTGTCTGAGAGCAGAGTCTCTGCAGCAGGGAAGGGGCATTAGCAGCACCGCTTCTTCCTTTTACTGTTCTTCGTTAGCTTCACCACATCATTCTGTTGCTGCTGTTGCTGCTTTGCTAAGTTTTCTTTCTTTGCTCGCAGGACAAGCTCTGTAATGCAATTAAACATCTGCAAGAGAAACAAGCACACTCAGACCACCCCAGAACTCAGGCTGGCTCCTGTGGGGTGCTGCTCCTTGGAAGCCACTCCCCTTTTCTACATGTTTCAATAATGCTTCAGAGACCTTCCCCAACTCACTATGGCCCGAGTGGAAATCCAGTACCTTCTCCCAACCCACTTGCAAACTAAATAGTACTTCTATCCCTTTTCCCAAACCAGTAAATAAAACCAGGGTAGTTTGGCAACTGAGGCCAGGAGTGCAGCCTGAGCAGTGCTACCTCCTACAAGCATTCTCAAGTCTTTCCTGCCTAATACGTGAGCACTGTAAAGCTACTGAAAGTGCAGCGTGGGCTCCTTCATCTTGCTTCCCCAACTCTTCCAAAAACAGCTGAATGTCTCTTTTTGACATCTTACCTACTACTTGCAACTCGTACAAGCACTTTATCTTTCTTTGTCAATGGGAAGAATGGAATTTTTATTTCCTCCCACACCATTATCCCCAAATCATTGTCTCTCTACTCTTCTGAATATTCTATTACCTCTTCCACATTAATATTTTCTTTGGCGCTGGTCTCAAACAATTGGATCTCCATCTGCCCAGCAAATTTATAGGCATCTTCTGTTTCTACCACTTTTCGGTCTGGGTCATCATTCTTATTCCCCACTAAAAAAGGAAAGAGAAGAAAAGTCAGTTTGGTATTTCAGCAGGACAGCCCACTAACTAATATGCTGTAATGCCCTAATTACCTACCTAGTATCCTGCAGACATCATCACAGTTTTGATTAATTTCATGCAACCACCGTTTTACATTCACAAAAGATTCTGCACTTGTTACGTCATAGACAACAATGACCCCATGTGTTCCTCTGTAATACCTGTGGGGCACAAAAGGACAGCAAATGTTAACTCAAGGTAGCTCCTTCTCAGCTCTTGCTCTTCCACTTAGCTTCTACAGGAGTCACCACAAATCCTCAAGTTATGGTAATCAAGTGCTCCTATTTTCTTTCCATTGAGACTCATGTAGCTCTTTTGCAACAGCTTGATCCCAGGCTACTCATCTAAAGCTACAGAGCTCTCTGCTCATTCAGTCTATACAAATAGGTTTTAAAGTGCAAAGACTTCTAAAATCTTCCTTGTTGAGGTTGTAAAGACCTTCAAAGATGAATACTGTCTTCCAGCTACAGGACCAAAGGCAGCAGTACCCCCAGCACGTCCTCAGAACTGGCTGTGATGTGAACCTTGGGGCTGCATAAGCCACATCAAGTTTTTGTGGTACTTCTGTTATCTGTGAATGATCACTTACAGACCAAAATTTCAGATCTCCAAATATACCCAACCCTCAGTCACAGCTCTCTCAAGCTCTCAAAAATTTCTGTCTTGTTGAGCGACTGTGTTCTGATCACACCTTCCTACTCAACAGATCTACTCCTTATGTGCATTCAATACACTCTGCTACCTCTAGCCATTAAAAATAAGCTTTATTTCAGTTTATTCCCATTAGTCTTGGGCAACTGGCGCCTTTAAAAGATGCACAAGTCTGATATGCAAGAAAAATATCTGAATTCAGGTTCCAACATTATCACCTGCACAAAGCTACCAAAGACAGACAGTATGTGCACCATGAGAATGCTATATTAAAAACCAGCAAGCTCTACCTTCTCAGTTTTCAGCCCCAATGACAAAGCTACCAGGTATGTTCCCTATTCCAAATTAGGCAGCTGTGACCCTCCCCCCCCCAAAAAATGTAATTGAAACAGGAAACAGTTAACAGTGAGGTGTCCTTCAGGATCTATTTTTTATATTATGTGTAGGTTTATTCTCTTTCTCCTGATCAATATTAAAATTTTTAATAAAACAAATTCAAGAAACCAGCATACAAAATTGATGATTTTCCCTTAAATTGTGACATTCCTAGACCTTGCTCTTTTACCACAAGCACTTCTTGCAGTACATCCACTGCACTTCAGAGATGTCCACTGTAACCATTCTGCTCCTCTTTGATTACTCCAACTCAGCAAACACACTTTTGAACTTCAAAGCCTTTGAATCTAATCCAAACACACCTTTGAGAAGATCTCAAAGCTTCAGCTCACTTTGCTACTGACGTGCTTGAGCAAGTCACTGTCTCTTCCCATCTCCAGCCTCATCAGCCTTCTACAAGAAAAGCCACCTGCCTTTATACACCATCAGACAGACTTCTAGAGAGGCACAGATCACTTCCAGAGACATACACCTTCCTCTCCTAATCCACCTGTAGCCACAGTCCCTGGCTATCAGTGCTCCTCCATGATGCTCTGCAGAAGTAGAACAGTCTGCTGCTCCTAGTGCTCACCTGGGCACTTGCAGAAGACACTCAAATACTTCTCCCATGCCATGTTTTACCAGTGATTTATGCTGTACATTCACTTCCCTAGGCAAGAACTAACTCAGGTAAGAATTACTTATTCCCAGCCCATAAGAGATCCTGCACTTTCAAGTGTTCTAGTCCATTCACAGTCAGTTCTTCTAACAGCTTCAAAACATGCTACAGCACTGCATTTGTGCTTTACTTCATTACAACTCAACTTTAATTCGTAACTTGGATCCTTTAGAGGGAAAAGTACTCGATGGCCTGAACCCACATGTTGCAAAAATAACCCATCCTCTCCTCTCCTGACACTAACATGCCCTGCACACTGGTTTTGATGAACCCTGTTCTGTGTGATAACATTAGAAAGGGAAAGATTCCCAATCCTACCAACACACTGGATTTCTCCACAGCTGAACAATAAACCAATTATTTTCAAGCTCTCCCCTATCATCACCTAATAGTCTTAATTCAGCAGCCCTCAGGCTGACCTACCACTTCCTCCCTAACACTGAGCATTGCATTTGCCAAGACAACACTCAGTCCTTAGAGAAGCCCAGTGGTTCGGCTGCACCTACGCAGAGCTGCTTCGTTCTGTTGTGCACACCATCGAGCCCAGCCTGGCATCCCTGTCATCCCAACCAGGGGCCCAACAGAGCATCCTGCTGCTCCTACCTTGCCCACGCACCTAGATTTTCTTCTAAGCAAAGCATATGATGTTGGGGAGTGGAAAACAGGCAGCCTGCACTTACTGATCCCACTCCTGACACATCGTCAGCACCGTCAGATCGTGCTCCTGGGATGAGGGCTGTGGGCTGGACCCTGCAGCAGAGACCACGGCAATGGGAACCCTGCAGGAGCCTGGAGCTCCTGCCACTGATAAGGCCAACCACCCCATCAGAAATATCTTCCTTTGTGCAAGACAGCAACCCCTGACTCCTACTGAGTTTCTACCAGCACACGCTGCATCTATTTTTGGAAGGGAAAATTGTCTGGTACATTGTTCTAGAAAGGTTGCCAACCTCTCATCTACATTAAAATGTCATTTTCTCCACTGGCTGTCATTTCAAGAGAGAGCAGCCTGAGAGATAAGACCACGACTACCTGTTATTCTCTAAAGTCCCACAGCACATATTTTGTTCTCAGAAAGCTGGTCATGCTATTTTCTATCAGTTGTTAGATATGGCTCTGCATCTTAGGTAACATCTTAGGCTTAACAAGTACAGTGAACCTTCTCCAACCCCAAATGCAGGACAGTACTAGAAAACAAAATCTGATTTATCCTATCCCATACTTCAACTTCCAGAATGATGCAGTGCAGAATTGCTTTTATAACAAGTTGTGGGCTTTGGCGAGTAGAGAACAGATGGGGCTTTTGGCATTCAGGGAGGAGTAGGTGTAAATTTTGTGCTTTTGGCAACTAGGAGGTAGTTGAGACTTTGACACAAGGGAAAGAATGTCTTATCTCCTTCCCATCCACATTTTCGGGAAGATGGGAGATCACAGAAATGAGAGCAGAAGAGACCAGAAAACCTCAATCTGAGGCTCTCAGTCACAGGCTGACTGATGCTGGCTGTCCTCTGTGTGGTAGGTGTGCTCTGCCATGTACTCTGCAAACCCCCAAAGCCAGCATCTGCTGGTTGAAATACCTTAGTGAAATACAGAAAAAAATGTTCTAGACCAGTTAGTCAGGTTAAGGGTATCCATGAAGGTATCCTCCTGAGGTGAAAGACAACCAAACCTGACCTGTATATGCCTTTGTTTGCTTGGTAGTAGCCAACAATCTCCCATAGAGTTGGAAGAGTTCCCTAGACCTAGAGGCTTTACATTTAGCTTTGGTGTGGAAAAGGCTTAAGAAAGCCAACATTTAATTTCAAATAAACACCTTACTGCTTGTTCAACTATTAAAATTAAATTGAGGGTTACCCAAACTCAACATGTCCTTCAGCCACCTGCATCCTCCCCTTAGGTCCCTGAACATGGCCTTGGTAAACACGAGGGAACATTTGCCACTCAATGGGACATTCCCTACTGGAAGATACTAGTGAGAAAGTTCTAACATTCCCTCTAGCAATTGCTTCCCAATATGAACATCTGAAGTTATAATAACCAGTTTCATGAAGCATAGCAGTAGGTAAGTCAGATTTCAGAGAGATACTATGTCAGTCCAGTAGGACCCATATGTTGTTTCAGGAAAATATGTAACTGCCAAATGTGAAAGACAAGTCACTGGTTTAATCCAGCTTCTTTGTGCATATTTCACTACTTTGTAGCACACATTTCTTTCATTTTTTCATTCATCTAGAATTCTAACCATTTCCAGAGACTTCTAATAATCTGGTTTCACACTCATCTTTCTTTCAAGTTGTTGGAAACACATCTATTGTCAGACAGACTAGTCTTTTAACCACTAGTCATATAGTCATATCTGGTTTACAGGACACAGCAATTCTATCATCTTAAAAATCTTATCCTCTTGAACATGCCATTCCACAGGAAACCATGGCAGAAGGTCCCTCTACTATCACTAATCATCCTGAGTTGGCATCTGACAACTGTTATATAAAGCTTGAATCCCAAACCCACAGTCCTGAATCAGGACAAAGTAGTCCTGTCTACAAGAAGAAATCAAGAACAGGGACTGGCTGTTCATGCATTTTAAGTACTCCTGCTAATACAGCTGCATCCTGGCATGCTAAATCCCTGGTGAATTTAAATCAAATTTAATCTGGATGACACTCCATGGCAACCAAATTCACACAGATCAGCCTCTCCTCCCAGAAGGCACCAGCTATCCCAGTATTTCCACATCTAAAAGACAATAAAACTGGCTGCCTTTATACCTCCTAGTGTGAAATGCTGATCTAGTTTCATGTTCTTGAGCTTCTGTAGAATACTCCAACTTGATTTCTGTTCCTTAACAGTTTTATTCTGCTTTTCAGCTTTTGACTGTAAAAGTCAAGTGAAATCAAACTAGTACAACCTTTTAATGTTTATCAATTTTCTGCTATTAACTTCCTACCACCTCTAGCATTTTGCAGTTCTAAGTCCACACAGCAGCACTTCCAACCTATTACTGTAATTACCAGATAGCCTGAAATTAGAGCCTTTCTTGCCAGGCTTGGCTCAACACCAATCTGAACTCTGCCTTTCACTGTAAAGGGACTCCTTGACCTACAGTAGTACTGAAGGAACACCTTTTATATTCTTAACTTCAATTTAAACCTCAATCTAGTCAAAGACTAGGCAGACTACTACATTCTGTTGACAAGCCACTCACACTTCACCCATGATTTGATAGCCAAACTCTTTTGTAAGAATAAGCAGGTTTACTTGATTTGTCACTCAGTTTAGGATAAATAAATCAGTTATAGTACTACTTTGCCAATAAATGAGAAAAAAAATGCAGCAGAATCATTTCTAAAATCCAACTCTTGCTATCTCCTAGTTTTATAGGTGATATGATTAGGAACAGTAGACAGGCAGAGCCAGCCAACCTAGCAAGAGGAGCCCCTGTCTCAATGTAATCAGCATTCCCAAAGCGTTTTCCTCAACATTTCAAATGCACTTGGGACACATTAACTTCTTTTCTTAGAATTGCACAAAATGCAAATCTTTTTCCCTGACCATGGAGGATTGTGTAACTACCAGAGCTAAGGCAGAAACCTCGAAACTTTAGCTTCCCCCAAAGTAAAATACACCTCACTTGGGTAAAAAGCTATGCAAAAGGAAGTAGCGGCAGAGTTCCAACAGGCCATGGCACAAATGCCTCAAACTTATCATCTTATCTATTTTAAATGTTAATCAAGAAAAGAATTTACATAAAACACTATGCAAAGTCCAATCTGCAGCTATTCCCATTGACGGAAGGAATCCTCCTTTGCTGGTATTCCCTGCTCAGTGCTGGATACACCATGGCTTTCTAAGCTAGCTGGCATCAGCCCCAAAACCCAACGCTCATTACCGAGCTCTGAGTCGCCTCAGGGAATCTGCAAACAGGAAGGCCACTTGCTGACTCAGCAGTAATCGGGGCACTCTGACTAGCCTGTCACAGCTGACAGGGGCAGCAGCACTGCACGGCTGCCTCCCCCTCACCACTTCCTTCCCTAAGCTGCCTGCACCACTGAAACAAGAAGTGATGTCACACACAGGAACCCTATAAGAGGCAACCGAGTTTTTTTCAAGCTAAACACTTAAGAAACAATGGAAGTAATCCAGTAATATCCGCATGGAAGTGCAGAGGAAAGGGGCGGTGCACACATCACGTTCAACTTTGCCATTTCTAGTGCTTTACACATAACAAAGATGTAACAATCTCATTATTTTCAGGTCTGAGTAAATTAATCAATTCATCAGCTGAAAATTACCCTCCTCTCAAACAAGAACCAAAGGAGAAGTGAGTCATGAAAGACCAAGTGAAACACATGGGTCTTTCAAGAATTATTATTTTGGTTAATACCCAAGAAAACAAAAGTTCCATTTCCAAGTGTACTTTTCCCTCTTCCCCAGTGAGTGGTCCACCTTTACTGCAATCAGTTTACAAACACATTTTATTCTTAGTTCCCACCACCACAGCTCTGGGTGTGGTTTCTTCAGGAACAGGAAAAGCTCTGCACATGCTGTTCAAAAGGACAATGAGCTCGAATCTGATTCCAGCCAAGGAAAAGGTTAATATCATGTGGGCGTGTGCTTCAGCAGAACTCCACACAAAGATAGCTGCTAAAGTATTTGTCCTAAAGAAAAACCAAGGATCAGAAATCCTACTCTTTGATCTCCAAGCTGTTCATTAGTTATACGACCCTGACAGAGGGTTTGCACTCTGTGCTTCTGCAGTGCATTCAATCAGAGGATGAACTCGGACAGGCACAGAGACAAGTTTTCTACTATATTCAGTCTAATAATTCCAGTTCTACCATGCAGAGGTAAAACTGCAGCAGAGGAATAAGACAAAGCCACCATGGAAATGCATAGAAGGGTGGAGGAACTCTGAAATCCCAGTTCCAAACCTTGCTGGAATATCACTACCATCATTGGTTCTGAAACAGCTGAGAGAAGTTTCACTGTACTGACCACACAGCTATCGTTAGTTAATCAACTACAACACTTAAATATCTAAACCCCAACTCTGGACTATGAGATCCAGACCCAAAGCCACACAGCACAAAGCCTGGCGTTACTCACGTTGATGTAATAGTCCGGAAGCGTTCTTGGCCAGCTGTGTCCCAGATCTGGAGTTTCACCTTCTCTCCATTGATCTCAACTGTTCGGATTTTAAAATCCACTCCAATGGTGGTAATGTAGCTGCCTGGAGGGAAAGTGTGGTAAGTGAGAATCTCATTCAAAATAAACAAGACTAATAAGTCTTGTTTATTTTGGATGTCCTAAAGCATACTGCTTGAACACTACTTGGCAGCAGCTCTCAGACTGGACAGGAGAACAAGGTTCCCCATATCTGCTTACTGTTTAAAATGCCTTATATCATGCTAATCTGCATATTTTTATCTGCAGCTAACAGCTTTTTTTCCTAGCCATAAAACCACTCCTCCCATGCCACCCTTAAAATTAAAAGCTCAGTGTTACAACAGAAAATTATTATTTTTCAACCACAATGACCAAGAATATGCACCCAAATATCTCAAGAAATAGACAGCAACTATGAGAGCATTTCACTTGTGAAAACTGAGACAACGCTTTGCTTTAAATGCTTGTGCAAACACTTATTTTGAATACAGTCTGTTCTAAGAGTTTCCTCCCAATAAATTGGTTATATCACAAATATAAGTGGTTTACCACAATAATCAATCTAAATCCAAAATGGCCAATAGGAAGTCTGCAGAGAGTACAGCATAACCTAAACCACCTAAGCTGTTTCTGGAACCACCTCAGTATTTCAATACTCAGGGACTTCCAACTGGAAGTGAAGATCAGACAGGATGGCCTGTACAGGCTTATACCAAGAGATGCAAAGTTAAAAACATGATGGATTCCCAGCACAGCTATCAGTGGGCAAACACAGATTCCTCACCAACTAGCAGCACTGGAGCAAAGCTGGAGCATTTCACTTATTTAAGGAAACAAACCACTCACCTGAGAAGGTATTATCTGCAAAACGCAACAGCAAACTGCTCTTGCCCACACCTACGACAAACAAACACAGCAAATCTTTGAATACAGTCATCTTGGGGGTCAGAGAACATAACAGTGTTTTACCCATCCATTGCATAAAGATCAGCAGATCATATGGCACCATCCACCTTGACTGTTCATCTCAGCACTCTCCTTGGAGATTTGACCAAGCACAGTCACCCCAAGACTCAGGATGCTTCTGGTAGCAAGTGCAGGGAGGTGGGAGTTGTCCCCTCCCTCCTCAAGCCCTCAGCACACCCTCAAACAGCAGCTTCTGAACTGTGGTGAGTTCAAGAGGTCAGAGAAGAACAGTAACTAAAATCAAGTTTCCAGTCAGGAGGCTTACATCTGCTAGGGAAAGGACAAGCTGAACGTGTCCTGTGAATTAACAAGTGCTCAGAACATGGCTCTGAATTCAGCACTCTATTGAATTCCACTTGCATATCATGTGTAACGTCAGTAACACCACTGCCTACCTCCCATTTTGTGTGGAATTTGGACTGCTCTGACAATCAGACCAGGGCTCGGTACTACAAAGCTCACATTATCATGGCCACAGTCTAATGGAAGCCTAAACCAAACAGGAATTGGGAATCACTGTCCTTTACTATCATCCAAAACAGCCTTGTTCCACATCTAACAGGAAGGACACATACCTTTCTAAAGCTGTACCTATTACCAAAATGTGCCATGAAACATTTTTCTAAGTGCTTTGAGTAGCACTTCATCCAGGTTTTCCATAATTGATTGTTTGGACCCTGATCACACCCTGTTGAAGGGAAGCATTTTTCACAGTGCTCCAGACAAGAACTGTAAGAAACTTATTGCTGCACACTCACCCAGGGGAATCTGGGTATCCGAATGTCCCCACATTATTATCTCTGCACAACATCTCTGCTGTTAATGACCCTTCCTACCCAAAATAAATCTGCTATGGCATGAATAGGAAATTCAACTTCACCACGGTAATTATCTATTAAATCTTTTCAGGCAGAAGTTATTCAAAGTAATTATTCTGATGATGTATAACTTGCAAGTTTTTCTTAATAGAAGATCTACAGCAAGGCTATGCAGAACTCCAGTAGTTCTCACCTACTGGCATGTGAAAACAGCTACCAACAAAAAGTAAAAACCAAGCTAAAAATCTGCATGATTACAGTAACCTAGGTCTCATTTAAAAAGAGTTCAAATCACCAGCCACCTGGAGAAGCCATGCTTATTTCTCATTACTACCAAGCTAAGGAGGAAAAGACGAAAGGAACTAAAAAATACAAAGTTACAGAATGCATCAATCAATACCTCTGAACTCAAAAAAGGTAGCAGAGCAGCTCCTGTACTTAAACAGAGGACTGGTTATTTAGCAAGAGTTAAAGCTCTGCAAATACCGGTCAACTAAGAAAAAATAAGAAACTAAGAAAAAATAAGAATGTTTCAGCAGCAAGTGCTATGCTTCTTGACCAAGCAGCCTTGGCCTTCAGCTTAGTGAAAGGCAAGAAGGTGCCGGAACCTGCAGACTTGTCAGACCATAC
Source organism: Vireo altiloquus (assembly GCA_013396875.1). Lineage (NCBI taxonomy): Eukaryota > Metazoa > Chordata > Aves > Passeriformes > Vireonidae > Vireo > Vireo altiloquus. Next base: position 195,369 of record VZRF01008489.1, read on the forward strand.
CACCATCTCCAAGAATCAGCCAGCCCTGGGCGATGTTGCAGAGCTGCACATCACACTGCTCTGTCACACTGCCCTCCACTGCACAAGCTGCACAGCTCCCAGCACACTGGCAGCTTCCAGAGAGAAGAAACCTCCCGAACTCAGGAAGTTCTACATCCTCCCAGTGACAACGATCTCACTAAACAAACACTGCCTCTGACCCACACTGTTCATGCATACAGAAACCACACTCTTGGTGACCCCACACTTCCCACACAGAGCTATTTGAAGATGTGAAGAGAAGGCTTGAAGGGCCCTCAGCTTGTTGAAGACAGCAAAATTAAACAAAACAAACAAAAAAAAGGCCTATTGACTTTGCACAATCAAAACTGAAAGCAAATTTCAGCGTCAGACAAGTTTCTAAGACCCATATCTTACTGAACAGTAGAGTGAATTAAAGAAGCAGATGCAAAACACAGATCTTCTGTATTATTTTTTAATATCTAGCACAGCTGAAATTACTAGCAGCTTTTCAAGATGACCTGTTCTAAAAACACACAAACCTACTACCCTCTTGACAGATTTACATACAGGGGAAAGCAGATGAGACAGAACTATCCTATTCAGTAACAGTCCACTTCCTATTGCAGGGAATAAATGTCAATAAACAAGGCAAGCAAACTGTTTTGTGAAAGCACAGACGAAGCCTTCCTGTTGGGGTTAGCAAAACCCAAACCAAAGAAAAATCTATACTCAAACTACATCGTGAGATTTAATTACAGCAGAGAACCACAGGCAGCCTGACAATTCTCACAACTCTACAGGGATTTTGCTCAAGAAGAGTAGCTAAGAAAATTTATTTAATTGTTTAAAATGAGAAGTCTTCCTCAGAGTTTTCACCATCCTGTTTATCTTGCTTAAACAGTTTTGGAACTCATCAGCAAGCAACAGAGTTTCTGCTCTACTCTGAAGCAGCATTTGGTTGTAATAATCCACAGGCTCCCAGAACTGCACAGGGTTCAAGCTGTTCTGAAGCTGTTGTCCTGTCTCCCTCCTTAGATCCCTTCATGCAGACACACTTTAGTATAGAATAAAACATTTTTCACATGAAGCTAAAGCTTCTGAAGGTGACAACTGCCAAGATCATGCAACATTACACTTTCATCCAAGACCGTGCCTCGCTGCATGCCGGGACCTGCCGCCCCAAGGACCACGCCTCTGTTAAAAGAAGAGGGTGGATGCACCCATCTCCAGTTTATGGAAATTCAACTGTAAGCTGCTGGAGTGCTACCAACACCGAGCTGCACCGAAGGCAGGAATCTTCCCAGTCCCAATTCTTATGTATCCAGACCAAAGCACCGGACACTGGCACGCTCAGCCCTCCAGAAGTTTCTGAGGTTGCTGCACAAGTATTTAAAGGTTCATTTTCAAAAAACTCAAACTACGCCTTTAGATATTTGCATCCTATACTATGAAAGTACACAAGGCTACCAGTTCTTCCAGAATTTATTAAAAAAAATGACGAACTGTACAAATGAGACTTCAGTCTGAAGCATAGAAAAAGTCTTAAGGAATAATTAAGATAACAATGATTGTTAAAACGTACTAGTTGCCATACTGGAAACAAGAGTCCTTAGGGCAGCCAGCCCTTCCCATCGATCCCTAAACTGCCTGTCGCAGGGGAAGGGAATTCCCTCCTCATCCCAGCAACAGATTAGTGGGCGCCGTCAAAACATGCGCTCGCCAAGGTTGATGCCGGCAGCACTTGCCGGTGCTGTCTTGACTTCTACGTGTCTAATCTGCCTTTTCTCAAACCCAGCCAAGCTATTTACCATAATATCCTGCGGTAGCCAGTTCCGCAGGTTTATCAAATAAAACCTCACGAAGCCCAAGGGAACGCGCCCCGCCATTCATACACAGCGCGGGGGTCCCGGCTCAGCCCCGCGCCGCATCACCGGCAGCACAACGCCGCGGATGCCCCGAGCGGAGGAGGCCGCTCCTCCTCGGCTCCCCCGCGCCGCCCGCCCCGGCCCCGCC